>CADEHL010001530.1:44614-72786 GCA_902827135.1 Harpagifer antarcticus
TTTCTTTTTGCCGCTGCTTTTAATTGAACTATTGACATCTTAAACTGCACTGTAACTTTTATCCATGTATTTCTTCTTTTAATGTTTATTTTATTAGCTTTTCTTTTTACTGATTTTAAATGCCATGTTCTTAATGTCTTTCATTTGTGTAAAGCACTTTGAATTGCCTTGTGTTGAAAAGTGCTATATAAATAAACTTGCCTTGCCTTGCTAAGTCTGTTAGCATGTTTTCGCTCAGGGCTCATTTAGACGCTTCGTGTAATAATGGTTCATATCGTCAGCTGCTGAGTTTCTTCCCGTTAAGTGGGTACGACACATTAATAGGTTGTTAAATGTTAAGAAGCCCTGATACACAGCCCTCCTGTTGACAGTTGAGCCCTGGGTTTCAGCTGAAGAGGGCAGCTGAAGTTGTAACCGGCGACATAAGGAATCTAACTTTGAATATCCACCAGAGGTTTTAAAAAGTCTTAAAGAAGTCTTGGGTGATCTCATGTGTTCTCACGTGTTCTCATGTGATCTCATGTGATCTTGTGTGCTCTCATGTGATCTTGTGTATTCTCATGTGATCCCGTGTGAGCTGCAGGAACTCACCAGCAGGTTTCCTGAGACGAGGAGCATCATGAAGAAGAAGAGACAGGATGTCTTTGTGGAGACCTCCATGCAGTCCCACAGCGCCTCGACCCAGTCCCCGAACAGAACCCTGAGGACCACCAGGAGGGAATGGAAGAAGTCTGTCATGTGGAAACGAGGAAGCTTGCAGTCCTCTGCGATGCGACAGACTTGGTCTTTATAGTCCTTTCCAAAAAGCTGCATGCCAGCAACGGAGAAGATGAAGAGCGTGATGAAGAGGAGGAGCGTCAGGTTCCTCTGAGAACTCAGAGCCGTCCAGATGATCTTCATCAACATGTGGAGCATCGGCCACCACCTGGCCAGCCGGAGGAACCGCATCTAGAGACAACTTCTGTTATTATTCCTCATTTTATTATTACCATCATCATCATCATCATCATCATCATCATCATCATCATCATCATCATCATCATGTGTCCCCTCTGCGTTCAGAGACTCTGAAACAGGAGCCATCTCCATACAAACCTGAAAATGAGCTGATCAGATGTTGGTCACTTTGTGATGTCACAGCGTTGTGTGGGTTGTGTAACAATTAACCAATCACCAACCAATGTAACCAACTGACCAATAGGAGGAAGCGCAGGTTGATGATGTCGGCGAGGAGCAGCAGACTGACGAAGACGATGATGCTGTCATAGACGTTCCAGGATACCTGTAACCAAGGCAACAGAAACACATGTTACCATAGCAACAGCTGTCATCACTGAGCCGCTGACAAACAGGAAGTCTCACCTGAGCCGCTGACAAACAGGAAGTCTCACCTGAGCCGCTGACAAACAGGAAGTCTCACCTGAGCCGCTCACAAACAGGAAGTGTCACCTGAACTGCTGACAAACAGGAAGTCTCATCTGAGCCGCTCACAAACAGGAAGTCTCACCTGAGCCGCTGACAAACAGGAAGTCTCACCTGAGCCGCTGACAAACAGGAAGTGTCACCTGAACCGCTGACAAACAGGAAGTCTCATCTGAGCCGCTGACAAACAGGAAGTCTCATCTGAGCCGCTGACAAACAGGAAGTCTCACCTGAACCGCTGACAAACAGGAAGTCTCATCTGAGCCGCTGACAAACAGGAAGTCTCACCTGAGCCGCTGACAAACAGGAAGTCTCACCTGAGCCGCTGACAAACAGGAAGTCTCACCTGAACCGCTGACAAACAGGAAGTCTCACCTGAATCGCTGACAAACAGGAAGTCTCACCTAAGCCGCTGACAAACAGGAAGTCTCACCTGAACCGCTGACAAACAGGAAGTCTCACCTGAACCGCTGACAAACAGGAAGTCTCACCTGAATCGCTGACAAACAGGAAGTCTCACCTGAACCGCTGACAAACAGGAAGTCTCATCTGAGCCGCTGACAAACAGGAAGTCTCACCTGAGCCGCTGACAAACAGGAAGTCTCACCTGAACCGCTGACAAACAGGAAGTCTCACCTGAACCGCTGACAAACAGGAAGTCTCACCTGAACCGCTGACAAACAGGAAGTCTCATCTGAGCCGCTGACAAACAGGAAGTCTCACCTGAGCCGCTGACAAACAGGAAGTCTCACCTGAACCGCTGACAAACAGGAAGTCTCACCTGAACCGCTGACAAACAGGAAGTCTCACCTGAGCCGCTGACAAACAGGAAGTCTCACCTGAGCCGCTGACAAACAGGAAGTCTCACCTGAACCGCTGACAAACAGGAAGTCTCACCTGAATCGCTGACAAACAGGAAGTCTCACCTAAGCCGCTGACAAACAGGAAGTCTCACCTGAACCGCTGACAAACAGGAAGTCTCACCTGAACCGCTGACAAACAGGAAGTCTCACCTGAATCGCTGACAAACAGGAAGTCTCACCTGAACCGCTGACAAACAGGAAGTCTCACCTGAGCCGCTGACAAACAGGAAGTCTCACCTGAACCGCTGACAAACAGGAAGTCTCACCTGAACCGCTGACAAACAGGAAGTCTCATCTGAACCGCTGACAAACAGGAAGTCTCACCTATGCCGCTGACAAACAGGAAGTCTCACCTGAGCCGCTGACAAACAGGAAGTCTCACCTGAGCCGCTGACAAACAGGAACTCTCACCTGAACCGCTGACAAACAGGAAGTCTCACCTGAACCGCTGACAAACAGGAAGTCTCATCTGAACCGCTGACAAACAGGAAGTCTCACCTATGCCGCTGACAAACAGGAAGTCTCACCTGAGCCGCTGACAAACAGGAAGTCTCACCTGAACCGCTCACAAACAGGAAGTCTCACCTGAACCGCTGACAAACAGGAAGTCTCACCTGAACCGCTGACAAACAGGAAGTCTCATCTGAACCGCTGACAAACAGGAAGTCTCACCTGAGCCGCTGACAAACAGGAAGTCTCACCTGAGCCGCTGACAAACAGGAAGTCTCACCTATGCCGCTGACAAACAGGAAGTCTCACCTGAGCCGCTGACAAACAGGAAGTCTCACCTGAACCGCTGACAAACAGGAAGTCTCACCTGAGCCGCTGACAAACAGGAAGTCTCACCTGAGCCGCTGACAAACAGGAAGTCTCACCTGAGCCGCTGACAAACAGGAAGTCTCACCTGAGCCGCTGACAAACAGGAAGTCTCACCTGAGCCGCTGACAAACAGGAAGTCTCATCTGAGCCGCTGACAAACAGGAAGTCTCATCTGAGCCGCTGACAAACAGGAAGTCTCACCTGAGCCGCTGACAAACAGGAAGTCTCACCTGAGCCGCTGACAAACAGGAAGTCTCACCTGAGCCGCTGACAAACAGGAAGTCTCACCTGAGCCGCTGACAACAGGAAGTCTCACCTGAGCCGCTGACAAACAGGAAGTCTCATCTGAGCCGCTGACAAACAGGAAGTCTCACCTGAGCCGCTGACAAACAGGAAGTCTCATCTGAGCCGCTGACAAACAGGAAGTCTCACCTAAACCGCTCACAAACAGGAAGTCTCACCTAAACCGCTGACAAACAGGAAGTCTCACCTGAGCCGCTGACAAACAGGAAGTCTCACCTGAACCGCTCACAAACAGGAAGTCTCACCTGAGCCGCTGACAAACAGGAAGTCTCACCTGAGCCGCTGACAAACAGGAAGTCTCACCTGAACCGCTGACAAACAGGAAGTCTCATCTGAGCCGCTGACAAACAGGAAGTCTCACCTGAACCGCTCACAAACAGGAAGTCTCACCTAAACCGCTGACAAACAGGAAGTCTCACCTGAGCCGCTGACAAACAGGAAGTCTCACCTGAACCGCTGACAAACAGGAAGTCTCACCTGAACCGCTGACAAACAGGAAGTCTCACCTGAACTGCTGACAAACAGGAAGTCTCACCTGAGCCGCTGACAAACAGGAAGTCTCACCTGAACCGCTCACAAACAGGAAGTCTCACCTGAGCCGCTGACAAACAGGAAGTCTCACCTGAGCCGCTGACAAACAGGAAGTCTCACCTGAACCGCTGACAAACAGGAAGTCTCATCTGAGCCGCTGACAAACAGGAAGTCTCACCTGAACTGCTGACAAACAGGAAGTCTCACCTGAACTGCTGACAAACAGGAAGTCTCACCTGGAAATATCCGTACGGATCGAAGGCCACGAGTTTCAGGAGCATCTCAACGAAAAAGATCACCGTGAAGACCTGGTGGAGACAGACAGGTGAGACAAGGTGAAGACAGACAGGTGAAGACAGACAGGTGAAGACAGACAGGTGAAGACAGACAGGTGAAGACAGACAGGTGGAGACAGACAGGTGAAGACAGACAGGTGGAGACAGACAGGTGAAGACAGACAGGTGGAGCACAGACAGGTGAAGACAGACAGGTGAAGACAGACAGGTGAAGACAGACAGGTGGAGCACAGACAGGTGGAGCACAGACAGGTAGAGACAGACAGGTGGAGCACAGACAGGTGAAGACAGACAGGTGGAGCACAGACAGGTGAAGACAGATAGGTGGAGCACAGACAGGTGGAGACAGACAGGTGAAGACAGACAGGTGGAGACAGACAGGTGAAGACAGACAGGTGAAGACAGACAGGTGAAGACAGACAGGTGAAGACAGACAGGTGAAGACAGACAGGTGGAGCACAGACAGGTGAAGACAGACAGGTGGAGACAGACAGGTGAAGACAGACAGGTGGAGCACAGACAGGTGAAGACAGACAGGTGAAGACAGACAGGTGAAGACAGACAGGTGGAGCACAGACAGGTGGAGCACAGACAGGTAGAGACAGACAGGTGGAGCACAGACAGGTGAAGACAGACAGGTGGAGCACAGACAGGTGAAGACAGATAGGTGGAGCACAGACAGGTGGAGACAGACAGGTGAAGACAGACAGGTGGAGACAGACAGGTGAAGACAGACAGGTGAAGACAGACAGGTGAAGACAGACAGGTGAAGACAGACAGGTGGAGACAGACAGGTGAAGACAGACAGGTGGAGACAGACAGGTGAAGACAGACAGGTGGAGACAGACAGGTGAAGACAGACAGGTGGAGCACAGACAGGTGAAGACAGACAGGTGAAGACAGACAGGTGGAGACAGACAGGTGAAGACAGACAGGTGAAGACAGACAGGTGAAGACAGACAGGTGGAGCACAGACAGGTGGAGCACAGACAGGTGGAGCACAGACAGGTAGAGACAGACAGGTGGAGCACAGACAGGTGAAGACAGACAGGTGGAGCACAGACAGGTGAAGACAGATAGGTGGAGCACAGACAGGTGGAGACAGACAGGTGAAGACAGACAGGTGAAGACAGACAGTTGGAGCACAGACAGGTGGAGCACAGACAGGTGAAGACAGACAGGTGAAGACAGACAGGAGGAGCACAGACAGGTGAAGACAGATAGGTGGAGCACAGACAGGTGAAGACAGACAGGTGGAGCACAGACAGGTGAAGACAGACAGGTGAAGACAGAAAGGTGGAGCACAGACAGGTGGAGCACAGACAGGTGGAGCACAGACAGGTGGAGCACAGACAGGTGGAGCACAGACAGGTAGAGACAGACAGGTGGAGCACAGACAGGTGAAGACAGATAGGTGGAGCACAGACAGGTGGAGACAGACAGGTGAAGACAGACAGGTGAAGACAGACAGGTGGAGCACAGACAGGTGAAGACAGACAGGTGGAGACAGACAGGTGAAGACAGACAGGAGGAGCACAGACAGGTGAAGACAGATAGGTGGAGCACAGACAGGTGAAGACAGACAGGTGGAGCACAGACAGGTGAAGACAGACAGGTGAAGACAGGTGGAGACAGACAGGTGAAAACAGACAGGTGGAGCACAGACAGGTGGAGCACAGACAGGTGGAGCACAGACAGGTGAAGACAGACAGGTGAAGACAGGTGGAGACAGACAGGTGAAGACAGACAGGAGGAGCACAGATAGGTGAAGACAGACAGGTGGAGCACAGACAGGTGGAGCACAGACAGGTGGAGCACAGACAGGTGAAGACAGACAGGTGAAGACAGGTGGAGACAGACAGGTGAAGACAGACAGGTGAAGACAGACAGGTGAAGACAGGTGGAGACAGACAGGTGAAGACAGACAGGTGGAGCACAGACAGGTGAAGACAGATAGGTGGAGCACAGACAGGTGAAGACAGACAGGTGAAGACAGACAGGTGAAGACAGACAGGTGAAGACAGACAGGTGAAGACAGACAGGTGAAGACAGACAGGTGAAGACAGACAGGTGAAGACAGACAGGTGGAGACAGACAGGTGAAGACAGACAGGGTGGAGACAGACAGGTGAAGACAGACAGGTGGAGACAGACAGGTGAAGACAGACAGGTGAAGACAGACAGGTGAAGACAGACAGGTGAAGACAGACAGGTGAAGACAGACAGGTGAGACAGACAGGTGGAGACAGACAGGTGAAGACAAGACATGGTGGAGACAGGACAGGTGAAGACAGACAGGTGGAGACAGACAGGTGAAGACAGACAGGTGGAGCACAGACAGGTGGAGCACAGACAGGTGAAGACAGACAGGTGAAGACAGACAGGTGGAGCACAGACAGGTGGAGCACAGACAGGTAGAGACAGACAGGTGGAGCACAGACAGGTGAAGACAGACAGGTGGAGCACAGACAGGTGAAAAGACAGACAGGTGGAGCACAGACAGGTGGAGACAGACAGGTGAAGACAGACAGGTGGAGGACAGACAGGTGAAGACAGACAGGTGAAGACAGACAGGTGAAGACAGACAGGTGTGAAGACAGACAGGTGGAGACAGACAGGTGAAGACAGACAGGTGGAGACAGACAGGTGAAGACAGACAGGTGGAGACAGACAGGTGAAGACAGACAGGTGGAGCACAGACAGGTGAAGACAGACAGGTGAAGACAGACAGGTGGAGACAGACAGGTGAAGACAGACAGGTGAAGACAGACAGGTGAAGACAGACAGGTGGAGCACAGACAGGTGGAGCACAGACAGGTGGAGCACAGACAGGTAGAGACAGACAGGTGGAGCACAGACAGGTGAAGACAGACAGGTGGAGCACAGACAGGTGAAGACAGATAGGTGGAGCACAGACAGGTGGAGACAGACAGGTGAAGACAGACAGGTGAAGACAGACAGTTGGAGCACAGACAGGTGAAGACAGACAGGAGGAGCACAGACAGGTGAAGACAGATAGGTGGAGCACAGACAGGTGAAGACAGACAGGTGGAGCACAGACAGGTGAAGACAGACAGGTGAAGACAGAAAGGTGGAGCACAGACAGGTGGAGCACAGACAGGTGGAGCACAGACAGGTGGAGCACAGACAGGTGGAGCACAGACAGGTAGAGACAGAAGGTGGGAGCACAGACAGGTGAAGACAGATAGGTGGAGCACAGACAGGTGGAGACAGACAGGTGAAGACAGACAGGTGAAGACAGACAGGTGGAGCACAGACAGGTGAAGACAGACAGGTGGAGACAGACAGGTGAAGACAGACAGGAGGAGCACAGACAGGTGAAGACAGATAGGTGGAGCACAGACAGGTGAAGACAGACAGGTGGAGCACAGACAGGTGAAGACAGACAGGTGAAGACAGGTGGAGACAGACAGGTGAAAACAGACAGGTGGAGCACAGACAGGTGGAGCACAGACAGGTGGAGCACAGACAGGTGAAGACAGACAGGTGAAGACAGGTGGAGACAGACAGGTGAAGACAGACAGGAGGAGCACAGATAGGTGAAGACAGACAGGTGGAGCACAGACAGGTGGAGCACAGACAGGTGGAGCACAGACAGGTGAAGACAGACAGGTGAAGACAGACAGGTGGAGCACAGACAGGTGAAGACAGACAGGTGGAGCACAGGCAGGTGAAGACAGACAGGTGGAGCACAGACAGGTGAAGACAGACAGGTGAAGACAGACAGGTGAAGACAGACAGGTGGAGCACAGGCAGGTGAATACAGACAGGTGGAGCACAGACAGGTGAAGACAGACAGGTGGAGCACAGACAGGTGAAGACAGACAGGTGGAGCACAGACAGGTGGAGCACAGACAGGTGGAGCACAGACAGGTGGAGCACAGACAGGTGGAGCACAGACAGGTGGAGACAGACAGGTGAAGACAGACAGGTGGAGCACAGACAGGTGGAGCACAGACAGGTGGAGCACAGACAGGTGGAGCACAGACAGGTGGAGCACAGACAGGTGAAGACAGACAGGTGAAGACAGACAGGTGGAGCACAGGCAGGGGAATACAGACAGGTGAAGACAGACAGGTGGAGCACAGACAGGTGAAGACAGACAGGTGGAGCACAGGCAGGTGAAGACAGACAGGTGGCAAGCAGGTGAAGACAGACAGGTGGAGCACAGACAGGTGAAGACAGACAGGTGAAGACAGACAGGTGAAGACAGACAGGTGGAGCACAGGCAGGTGAATACAGACAGGTGAAGACAGACAGGTGGAGCACAGACAGGTGAAGACAGACAGGTGAAGACAGACAGGTGGAGCACAGGCAGGTGAAGACAGACAGGTGGAGCACAGACAGGTGAAGACAGACAGGTGAAGACAGACAGGTGGAGACAGACAGGTGGAGCACAGACAGGTGGAGCACAGACAGGTGAAACAGACAGGTGGAGCACAGACAGGTGGAGCACAGACAGGTGGAGCACAGACAGGTGGAGCACAGACAGGTGGAGCACAGACAGGTGGAGCACAGACAGGTGAAGACAGACAGGTGGAGCACAGACAGGTGAAGACAGACAGGTGAAGACAGACAGGTGGAGCACAGGCAGGTGAAGACAGACAGGTGGAGCACAGACAGGTGGAGACAGACAGGTGAAGACAGACAGGTGGAGACAGACAGGTGGAGCACAGACAGGTGGAGCACAGACAGGTGAAAACAGACAGGTGGAGCACAGACAGGTGGAGCACAGACAGGTGGAGCACAGACAGGTGAAAACAGACAGGTGGAGCACAGACAGGTGAAAACAGACAGGTGGAGCACAGACAGGTGGAGCACAGACAGGTGAAGCACAGACAGGTGGAGCACAGACAGGTGGAGCACAGACAGGTGGAGCACAGACAGGTGGAGCACAGACAGGTAAATACATTATTAAATGGCATTTAAAAACAGGCATAATAAGCAAAGGTAATGAAATAAATAAATAAACTGCAGAGTGAGTACGGGCAGCTCGATTAAAAGCAGCGGCAAATAGGTGCGTTTTCAGTCTGGATTTAAACATAGTGTTTCGGCGGACGTGCACGATGTGGACGTGCTCGATGTGGACGTGCTCGATGTGGACGTGCTCGATGTGGACGTGCTCGATGTGGACGTGCTCGATGTGGACGTGCTCGATGTGGACGTGCTCGATGTGGGCAGTTTGTTCCAGATTGTTGGGCATAATGACTAAAAGCTGCTTTTCTATGTTTAGTGGTTATTCTCGGAACAGAGAGCAGACCCGACCCAGAGGACCTGAGACTCCTGGATGCTTCATAGTGATGGAGGAGGTCGTCTATATACCTCGGTCCTAAGCCATTTAGTGATGTAAAGACTAGCAGTAGTATTTTAAAATCAATTCTTTGGTAGACAGGAAGCCAGTGTAAAGACTTCAGAACAGGAGTGATCCACTTTCTTAGTGTTAGTGAGGAAGCCAGTGTAAAGACTTCAGAACAGGAGTGATCCACTTTCTTAGTGTCAGTGAGGAACCAGTGTAAAGACTTCAGAACAGGAGTGATCCACTTTCTTAGTGTTAGTGAGGAACCAGTGTAAAGACTTCAGAACAGGAGTGATGTGATCCACTTTCTTAGTGTCAGTGAGGAACCAGTGTAAAGACTTCAGAACAGGAGTGATCCACTTTCTTAGTGTCAGTGAGGAACTAGTGTAAAGACTTCAGAACAGGAGTGATCACTTTCTTAGTGTCAGTGAGGGAACCAGTGTAAAGACTTCAGAACAGGAGTGATCCACTTTCTTAGTGTCAGTGAGGAACCAGTGTAAAGACTTCAGAACAGGAGTGATCCACTTTCTTAGTGTTAGTGAGGAACCAGTGTAAAGACTTCAGAACAGGAGTGATCCACTTTCTTAGTGTCAGTGAGGAACCAGTGTAAAGACTTCAGAACAGGAGTGATCCACTTTCTTAGTGTTAGTGAGGAACCAGTGTAAAGACTTCAGAACAGGAGTGATCCACTTTCTTAGTGTCAGTGAGGAACCAGTGTAAAGACTTCAGAACAGGAGTGATCCTGTCACAGTTCTGTCTAGGTTTGGGTGTTTTCACTGTTCTCTGTCATGTTTTCCTCCTGTCGTTAGTTTCCCTGGGGTCCCTGTGTTTTCTCCTCCCTCCTCACCTGTGTCTCGTTAGCCGATTGTGTTCACCTGTGTCTTGTAATTATCCCTCCCTGTATTTAGTCTTGTCTCGTGCTGTGTTCAGTGTCGGTGCTTCTTTTGTTGGTGACGGAATTCACCGGTGAGTGTTCTGTCACCAACAAAAGAAGCACCGACACTGAACACAGCACGAGACAAGACTAAATACAGGGAGGGATAATTACAAGACACAGGTGAACACAATCGGCTAACGAGACACAGGTGAGGAGGGAGGAGAAAACACAGGGACCCCAGGGAAACTAACGACAGGAGGAAAACATGACAGAGAACAGTGAGGAACCAGTGTAAAGACTTCAGAACAGGAGTGATCCACTTTCTTAGTGTCAGTGAGGACTCGAGCAGCAGCGTTCTGAATCAGCTGCAGCTTCCTAATAGATGTTTTAGTGAGACCTGTGAAGACACCATTGCAGTAGTCCAGTCTACTGAAGATAAAAGCATGGACACGTCTTTCTAAATCCTGCTGCGACATTAGTTTTTTAATCCTCGATATGTTCTTCAGGTGGTAGTATGCAGACCTAATAACTGTTGTAATGTGACTGTTAAAATGCAGGTCTGAGTCCATCATTACACCCCGTGTCTTGCTTTGTGAGTTACTTTGTAGTCTGCCGACTGAAGCTCTGTGATTACGTTTAATCGGTCCTTCTTTGCTCCAAAAACAATGATCTCAGTTTTTTATTTGTTCAGTTGGAGAAAGTTCTGAGTCATCCAGTCAGTGATGTGCTCAATGCACTTGCTCAGTGTTCTAATTGGAGAATAGTCTCCCGGTGTAATTTTAAAATACATCTGGGTGTTGTCTGCATAGATGTGATAGCTTAGATCGCTCTTTTTAATCATTTCAGCCAGAGGTAGCATATAAATATTAAAAAGCAAAGGTCCTAAGATGGAGCCTTGAGGAACCCCGCATGACATATTTATCAGGGTTGATTTGTAATTGCCTATTGAGACAAAGTTTATTCTGTCCTTTAAGTAGGAACTAAACTAGTTTAGAGCTGTTGCTGAAAGTCCCACCCAGTTTTCAAGACGGTCTAGTAATATGTTGTGGTCAACAGTATCAAAGGCAGCGCTGAGATCTAATAATACTAGCACTGATATTCTGCCACTGTCTGTGTTCCAATGGATGTCATTTAAGACCTTAACAAGTGAAGTCTCAGTGCTCTGGTTAGGTCGAAAGCCCGACTGAAACACATCAAACCCGTCAGTTAAAAACATGAAGTTACTCAACTGTTGAAAAACTGCTTTTTCAATCAATTTGCTTAAAAAGGGAAGGTTTGATATTGGCCTGTAGATATAGATAGATAGATTGGCCTGTAGATATAGATAGATAGATTGGCCTGTAGATATAGATAGATACGGTTGTGTCCAAGTTATGCTTTTTTAGGAGCGGTTTAATTACTGCAGTTTTCAGCGCCTGTGGAAATACACCTGATTGAAGAGACTTGTTTATTATGTGTAGTATATCTGAGGCCAAGCAATGAAAAACTGTTTTGATCCTGTCGGGATGATGTCGAGGCAGCAGGAGGAGGATTTCAGATGTTGGATAATGTCTTCCAGGTCTTTAGCCTTTATCAGACGGAAGTGTGTCATGATGTCTGGAATGGCTTTAGGTGAACACAGGGACAGTACATTATCTGTACCTGATGCAGAGGCACTGACTGCTTGTCTGATTTTGCGGGTGGGACTTAGGTCGTGGGTTGGGAGGGGTATCTGGGAGGCTTCTTTTGGATTTAATTGTCACAAGTTGGTTTTGTTTGGGGTTAAGTGGGATTGGGTACATTCCAGTGGCGAGCCGTGACTTTTATACCTTGGCCCTCTGACCCCCCCCCCCCCCTCGAAAAAAAAGAAGAGTAATTACGTCCCAGCATATAGGCCTACTTCAGCGGAATATCAAAACAACGGCCCGAGGTGCAAAATGCATCAATGACAGCGACCCTCTACCACACAAAACAACACCATTCATATAAACACCTATCATGACAGGGCACCCACAGCCAAGTACAATTACTAATGAACTAAGTCGGCACGGCGACCCACATTGAAAATGACTTAGGCCTACCTTTGATGATCAATCACTGAAACACAAAGTCCATCCTCCTGTCCTTTTGGATGAAGCACTTGCGGGTCATGCAGCTGATCCTTTGCCACTCCAGTTCATCATTGGAACTCAATCGTGAAAATGACTCGGTTAATAATTTCGCAAAGATGTCATCACTATCACTGAAGTGAGCCATCATGAACGAACTTATGCTAATCCTACATCTATCGATCATAAATCTATCGATTAGATTTATGATTCGAAAATAATGAAAGTAGGGTAGACATGTGGATATTATCAGGCTGAACAAAACGTGCATTTATCGAACAGGTTTGTTTCCACAGACCTTATTTCCAGCTATCTTCCAAAATCCTCTGGAGAAATCCCATTGCTTTCTGTGGAGGGAACCAGCAGCTTACTTCCTGGTTCTAGGACGCGTCACTGCTCCTCTTGCATAGACCTCACAGCGGGCGGAACTTGTCATAAAGTCCGCGAAAATAAAGCCCGCCCATTTAGAGGGAAGATATGATTGGTCAATCGTCCTGTCATTTGACATTACTCTCTCGTTGGGTTACTATAGCGACCCTCTGTGAATGTAGAGAGGGACCAACGAGCCCTCCCGTCTTCACATAACTCACAGAGACGCATTTAACCCTTCACTTTCCAAGAGAAACTGAAGAGGCAGATTCGAAGGATTTATTTCTTTGGAGATGTTATTTTAAATACAATTAAATCAAGTTATTTTGGTAAAAAAATAATATAAACAATAATATTTCAAAAAAATTTTTTATTATTATATACAATTATTATATACAATTATTCTTTAGAATATCTTAGGCCCTCACAGAGGGCCTAGAGGGCCCTGACGGCTCGCCACTGGTACATTCGGGGCAGACCTCCCTTGGTCGCGGTGTCGAGATTTCAGAAGGTGGTTTCCAGTTGGGAGTTTCGGGGCCGCGATTGAAGGGGATGAGGAGAGAGGGAAGGGGATGAGGAGAGAGGGAAGGGGGGTAGACTACAGTGGTTTGAGGTCGATAATATGCATCTTCACAAATTCTGGGATTTCACGGACAAATACACTTCGGAGGGGATTCCACTAGTTATTATAGGGTTTGGGGAAGATGGAGTTTATAAAAAATAAAAAAATATAATAAGATATAAAAGAATATAGAATAATATACAACAGATAGAAAGATATTAACAAATAAAAAAGAGAAAATAAATAGTAATAATAATAATAACCATAAATAGAAAATAAAAAACGGGCGGCTTCTCCCTGTTTCTCTGGAATACCTTAGATTGGGCTGGTGGGGCTTAGGTCGAGGGTGTGGAGGGATATCTTGGAGGTTTCCTTAGGGGTTTAGGTCTACAATTTGATCAATAAGCATTAAAAGCTGCGAGGCAGTCAAGGGGTTAATTTAACGCAGACAACGCGCAGAGGCACGTGATTCGACTCCTGCAGAAGGGATCGAGGTTGTAAACAGAACCGGTAAATGGTCTGAGATACGCGTTCCTGCACAGATTTCATCCACAGAGACGGACAGTCCAAACGATAATACTAAATCTAAGGTGTGTCCTTTATCGTGTGTTGGGCCAGCCACGGACTGAACGAGACCGAAAGAGTCGAGGAGGTTCAAAAAATCCCTAACCAGAGGTTTAGACTCGCAGCACACATGGACATTAAAGTCTCCGCAGATCAAAACACGATCATTCACCATGATCCCAAACAGAAAGTCAGAAAAGTCAGTTATGAAATCCTTATTGTACTTTGGGCTCCGTCACATGCTGAGTCAGTCCATGGCTATCAAGAACACAAAACATTTATTTAGCCCCTCTGTCCTGAGGGTTGTCAACATGGATGTTAAAATCACCAACAATGACTAAACGGTCAAAGTCAATACACACTATAGACAGCAGTTCAGTAAAGTCATCATAAAATTTTGCACAGTATTTGGGTGGTCTATAGATATTTAGGAACAGAGCTCGAGAGGAGCATTTCAGCTGAAGGGCCACATATTCAAAAGAAGCAAAGTTCCCATAAGATGCCTTCCTGCATTGAAATAAGTCATTAAACTAAATAGCTACTCCGCCCCCTCTCTTATGTAGTCTGGCCTGACTCACAGAATTAAAGTTGGGAGGGGTTGATTCCATAAGAACAGCTGAGCTGCTGCTTTGGTCAAGTTTCAGTTAAAAACATAACATCCAGGTTTGGTGATAAAATGTTTACCTGCCAAAGACCTGACATTTAATAAAGCCACTTTGAGTGTGTTGGACTGTGACAGCTGACTTCTTCAGGTCGAAGAGGGCGGTCCCAAAATAGATTGAAATTGTCAATAAAACCAAAATTGGCAGCTCTGCAGGCGGATTGGAGCCCTGCTCCGCGGCCTAGCGTTGGGATCGGACCTGAGATAAAAAACGACTTTTCACAGCTCCGTAAAAGAATAAAAAGTTTCTTAAAATCCTTTTTTGTCAGCTCCGACTGATGGCGGGCTGTATCGTTGGAACCCACATGGACGATTAGACGATTGACAGAGGACGGGAGTGAGTGTAGCAGCCCCGGGAGTCTCTCCAGAATAACCGGGACGGTGGCTCCAGGGTAGGGATGGGTATCGTTTGAAATGTATCGATTCCGGTTCTTATCGATTCCCCGTTTCGATTCCAAAATTGTAATTCTATTCTAAAAGAAAGAGGTCAAACGTTTAGATAACAAAATATCTCAATTTTTTTAAGCTTTAACTGACATTTTTACAAATAAAAAATATCCATGCAATACAAACGTATTGCACAGTAGCTGTGCTTTATTTTAACTGAGCTGCGCCTGTGGCCAGCTATTAGCAGGCTTTACACTGTGCCTTGTCTTTTTCTGTTTTAGTGTAGTGGAGCATCACTTTCGAGCGTTTACCGCGACCCATCTTTAGTGTTAAGAAGTGACTGAGCTCGTGAACTGTCTACTGGAGGGTGGGGGGAGCCTCGCTGCGGGGAAACTGTGGACCTCTGTTGCCTCAACTTACATGATGCCATTTAAAAAAATGAAGGGCGGTGCCGGCCGTCAGCGTACCGAGCCGGCCGTCAACGGCCCGCTGACGACCGGCCGTTCTGTGATTCTCCAGCGGCGCAGACAGGGTCTACCGCGTTTAGGAACCGTGAAGCAGAACCGAAATTGTGTATTTTGTATGGGTATCCGGCATTTTCTTATCGCTTCTCATCTGGAACCGAGTTTCGGTTCCCAACCCTACTCCAGGGAGGCAGCGCGTGCCCGCGTTGAAAAATCGGATGTTTCTGATTATGGAATCCCCGATTATTAATGTGGTTGGGGCGAACAGGGGACGAGGGGATGCCGGTGATTGAGGATGTGGTGACCGAGCAGAAACAGCTGGGCTCGGAGAGGATTTTCTTGGCGGCTCAGGGCCCGACAAACTTCCCGAGTGTCTTCCCGCGTTTTGAATTAAATACACTATTTAATTTAAATCAGTTTTATTCTGAAAAACCCGAAGTTCACACTAACTATTAACTTAACACTTTTATTCTGAAAATTCTTCACTTCCGGTTAGCATTAGCATGTGGCGAAATGCTACGTTTTCAAACCGTGAATCGAAGGTGAAATGACATGTGATGTTGTTCACTGAGCACACTGGGTTTAGCACTCATGTGTTGCCGCTGAATAACGTTTATCAGGGAATGTTTAAATAACCACAGACATGTAATTTAGCAACAGAAAAAGGCAGGAATTGCATTGGACCCCATGACGCCGGCCAATAGGAGAAGACCTCAGATGACAACAGGAAGGGCAAACCAAGAATTGACCTCTTCTACCTGCTGACCTGGACTGACCGGTCGGATGAGGAGAGCGCCTCCACTCGCACATTTCATTTTGTACACCACCGCATGTGTTGTGTAATTAAATGCTGTTAACTTTTATAAGCTTCCCTTGACTGTTTTCAGTCTCTCCGGCTCTCAGGGTTCTAGAATTACTTACACTGCCAAACACACATTTCCTTACTCACCAGTTGTACGTCATTCAGCATGGAGCTAAGCTGCGCCGTCATGGGGAAATGTTCAAGAGACATGAAGATGGCGTTGATGACGAGGCAGAGCACGACCCCGAGGTCAAACAGCGGGTCCCTCACCAGGGCCTGGAGCTGCTGTTTGAGCTCCCGCCAGCAGCCACAGCAGTTCCACTTCAGGAGGACTTTAGAGGTGACGGAGCAGCAAGCAGGACACGAGCGCTGGACCTCTTCCAACCCTGTAACACAACCAGCTGTAGGAACCTGTTTCTGTGTGGGACCCTGAAGGCAGCATCGCCCCGGTCCAATGGGATTGCTCCATGTGATTTTAGAGTATTGAAGAAAGCGTGTGTGTGTGTGTGTGTGTGTGTGTACCTTCCATGCTGTCCTTCTTCTCCCCCTCTGGTTCCTGTGCGAGCGCCGCCCTGTTGGCTGTCTGTTGAAACAGCACCAGGTGTTATTAAAGCTTTATAAAGTGTGATGGTGTCTGGGAGCTGAACTGATCTCACCTCCTCTTCCTCGCTCCTCTTTATCGCCTCCAGGATCTGACTGAACTCTTCTTCTCTCTGTTTTGAATCGCTGACCACCGCGCCCTGCTGCTCGCCGGCTGCCAAGGCAACCACCGCCACAATGAGGCTGAGGACAAAGAACCCGGCGGGGAAAACGACGAGCAGGAAGAAAGTGAGGTAGGGTTTCCCTGAAGATCGCAACACCTGAGGAGAGACAGGAGGTTATTACTAACTAGTGACTAACCCTAACACCTGTGGACAGATGGTAGGTTATAACTAACTAGTGACTAACACTAACACCTGTGGACAGAGTGGAGGTTATAGCTAACAAGTGACTAACACTACCACCTGTGGACAGACGGTAGGTTATAACTAACTAGTGACTAACACATGTGGACAGAGAGGAGGTTATAACTAACTAGTGACTAACACTAACACCTGTGGACAGAGCGGAGGTTATAACTAACTAGTGACTCACACTAACACCTGTGGACAGAGCGGAGGTTATAACTAACTAGTGACTCACACTACCACCTGTGAACAGAGTGGAGGTTATAACTAACTAGTGACTAACACTACCACCTGTGGACAGAGCGGAGGTTATAACTAACTAGTGACTAACACTACCACCTGTGAACAGAGTGGAGGTTATAGCTAACTAGTGACTAACTCTAACACCTGTGGACAGGCGGTAGGTTATAACTAACTAGTCACTAACACATGTGGACAGAGAGGAGGTTATAACTACCTAGTGACTAACACTAACACCTGTGGACAGAGCGGAGGTTATAACTAACTAGTGACTAACTCTAACACCTGTGGACAGACGGTAGGTTATAGCTGTGTTTCCACATCAGGACAGACAGATGGCAGGTCATTAATATATAGGGCAAAAGGAAGTGGACCAAGTATTGAACCTTGTGGTACTCCGGTGCTTAAGTCTCGAGCTGGAGAGAGTCTATTATTGACGATAGCATGCTGACGCCTACCAGTGAGGTATGATTCAATCCAAGGTATATTCTTGGTTAATTCTACTACTCTGTGTCAGTCAGTTTACTCTTTCAATTGTTTTGCAGTCATTTTAGCTGGTAGAGATCTGTACATCTCTGATCGGCTCAGAGGAAAGCTGTAATTTCTGCTCCTCTCTCAAGCCCAGTCGAAACCGCGTGAGAATATACACGCCCTGCCCAGCTGTCGCCCATCAGCTGTAGAGAGTTAACTAATTAGAGGGGCGTGGCCCCACTGCTGTGTGAACTCATCAATCAGGCTCCATTTTAGGTAGCTATTTCCTGGAGCGTCAGCTTCAGCGTCAGACAGACGAAGACTGACAAAGACATAGGAGTCCTACAGGAGTAAGACTGACAAAGACATTGGAGTCCTACAGGAGTAAGACTGACAAAGACATAGGAGTCCTACAGGAGTCACGAGGGAGGCAAAGAGGAGGCAAATCCTACTTTGATTAAGCTAAGTATCGCTGGTACTTTATTTTCATTTTGGTTAGTCCCGCATGCTATAATCATGTGTATTTTCTCCATTCCCGTTCATGTGTCCTCTCGCCACTATCACTGGCCCCGTGTATCTCGTAATCGAAATATTCGGCCTGCTCTGGTCTATCCCTCATGCTCCTCTGACATCCAACACTTAGTTTCAGGTGGCCTGTGGAACTGCCAGTCAGCTGTTCCTAAGGCTGACTTCATCTCTGGCTACGCTTCCCTGCAGTCTCTGGATTTCCTTGCCCTCACGGAGACCTGGATTACTCCATCCAACACATCCACCCCAGCAGCTCTCTCCACAGCATACTCCTTCTCCCATACGCCCAGACCCTCTGGCAGAGGAGGTGGCACTGGTCTCCTGCTCTCTCCAAAATGGAGCTTTTCCCTCTTCAAGCTTCCTAACTTCACTCCTTCCACCTTTGAATTCCATGCAGTCACAGTAACCCATCCTATACAATGAACCATTGTTGTTCTCTACCGTCCGCCAGGCGCCTTGGGGGACTTCTTGGAGGAGTTAGATCATCTTCTCTCACACATCCCTGAAACTGGCCCTCCGGCTGTACTTCTCGGAGACTTCAACCTCCAGACGGGGAAGATAGACGAACTAATATCTCTGTTAACCGCCTTTGCTTTCTCATTGTCTCCATCCCCACCAACTCATAAAGCTGGCAATGTCCTTGATCTCATATTCTCAAGGAATTGCACTACTTCTAACCTCTCTGTAAACCCGCTCCACACATCCGATCACTTCTTCCTTTCATTCTCTCTACCTCTTTCCAAACATAACAAAATAATCTCTTCTCAGCCTGCACCTGTCCGCCGTAACCTTCGTTCCCTCTCCCCCTCTACCTTTGCCTCATCGGTGCTCTCAGCCCTCCCTTCCTCTGATTCGTTTCAACTCCTGCCTCCAAACTCTGCTGCAGAAACTCTCCTCTCTACTCTCTCATCCTCTCTGGACTCTCTCTGTCCTCTCACATCTCGGCAGGCTCGTCAGTCCCCTCCTGCTCCCTGGCTAAATGACGCACTGCGTGCTAATAGAACCGTCCTTCGGGCAGCAGAGCGGAAATGGTGGAAATCCAGACACCGTGACGACCTCCTAACCTATCAGGCTCTCCTCTCCTCTTTCTCTGCCTCCATCTCTCAGGCAAAGAGCACTTTCTTTCAAGATAAGATCCAATCTTCCTATTCCAATCCCAAACAACTATTTTCCATCTTCTCCACCCTCTTGGACCCTCCCAAAGCCCCTCCCCCCTCCTCACTTCTGTCAAGCGACTTTGTTAACCATTTCGAAAAAAAGATTGATGATATTCGCTCTTCTTTTTCTGACTCACCTTTACTGACCGCTGGGTCACCAAACCCTCTTTTCAACCACTCACTAATCTCCTTTTCCCCTCTCTCTCCAAGTGAGGGTCTTACCCTCATTACCTCTGCCCGCCCTACCACCTGTCCTCTGGATCCCATCCCTTCAAACCTCCTTCAGACTATCGCTCCTGATATTCTACCGTTTCTCACCCATTTCATTAACACTTCTCTAACTTCTGGTCACTTTCCAAACAGTCTCAAGGAGGCGAGAGTAAACCCTCTCCTAAAGAAACCCACTCTCAACCCGTCCGATGTTATAAACTACAGGCCTGTCTCTCTCCTCCCGTTCCTGTCTAAAACACTTGAACGCGCTGTCTTTAAACAACTCTCCTGTTATCTCCACCAGAACAACCTCCTGGATCCGCACCAGTCTGGTTTCAAGGCAGGTCACTCCACAGAAACGGCCCTCCTTGCTGTCACTGAGGAACTGCACACTGCTAAAGCTGCATCCCTCTCCTCTGTCATCATTATGTTGGACCTGTCAGCTGCATTCGACACGGTGAACCATCAGATCCTCCTTCGCACTCTCCAAGAACTTGGAGTTTCAGGCTCTGCACTCTCCCTCCGCGCCTCATACCTCAAAGACCGTACCTACAGGGTAACTTGGAGAGGGTCTGAGTCTGACCCTTGTCAATTAACTACAGGGGTCCCTCAGGGCTCTGTTCTTGGTCCCCTCCTTTTCTCTCTGTACACAAACTCGCTCGGCTCGGTCATTACCCCGCATGGTTTTTCTTACCACTGCTATGCTGACGACACCCAATTGATTCTGTCCTTTCCCCGCTCAGAGACCCAGGTCGTCGCACGCATCTCTGCTTGTCTAGCTGACATCTCTCAGTGGATGTCTGCTCATCACCTCAAGCTCAACCTTGACAAGACTGAACTGCTTTTCCTTCCGGGAAAAGATTGTCCTACTCTTGACCTGACGATCAACATCGGCACCTCTGTTGTTTCCCCGACTCTGACCGCAAGGAATCTGGGTGTGACCCTGGATAACAACCTCTCCTTCACTGCAAACATCGCTGCTACAACTCGTTGCTGCAGATATACGCTGTACAACATAAGGAAGATTCGTCCCCAGCTGACCCAGAAAGCCACCCAGGTTCTGGTCCAGGCTCTCGTCATCTCACGCCTAGACTACTGCAACTCCCTCCTGGCTGGTCTACCTGCATGTGCCATCCGACCTCTGCAGCTCATCCAGAATGCAGCGGCTCGTCTGGTCTTCAACCTTCCAAAATTTTCCCACACCACTCCGCTCCTTCGCTCCCTTCACTGGCTCCCGGTAACTGCTAGAATCCACTTCAAGACACTAGTACTTGCATACCATGCTGCGAATGGATCTGGCCCTTCCTACATCCAGGACATGGTTAAACTGTACACCCCAGCGCGTGCACTCCGCTCGGCATCAGCCAAACGACTCGCTGCACCCTCGCTGCGAGGTGGACCCAAGTTCCCATCAGCAAAAAACACGTGGGTTTGCTATCCTGGCTCCAAGATGGTGGAATGAGCTCCCCATTGACATCAGGACGGCAGAAAGCCTGCACATCTTCCGGCGCAGACTGAAAACTCATCTCTTTAGATTCCACTTCGAGCGATAGAATTACTATCAAAGCACTTATATACTAACATAGGACTGGCTTATCTATAGCCAGCTGACAAAGCACTTATATACTAACATAGGACTGGCCTATCTATAGCCAGCTGAGTAGCACTTGAAATGTGTGGCTCTATGATACCTGTTGTACTTATATGATTCTGTTTTTCTTCTGGGCTGTGTCTTCCTGGTCGTATGTACTTATTGTAAGTCGCTTTGGACAAAAGCGTCTGCTAAATGCAATGTAATGTAATGTAACTGAGTGTTAATGGAGAGCAGTTACAAGCCGACAGGTTGGACAGAAGGACCTTATGGTTGACTGCATCAAAGGCTTTGCGTAGATCCAGGAATACTGCACCCCCTTTGAAAATGAAAAAGCAGTTGGCTGTTTCGGTTGAATAACTTGCCCTGAAGCCAAACTGCATGGGATGAGGTGTCACGATCTGTCTGTGTTGTGTTTTGTCTGGTCTTTTTCTGTCTTTGGTTTCATGTTTTATTTTGAAAAGTCTTCACCTCCTGTCTTGCCTGTTGCTGTCTGTCTGTTTTCCCTCCTACCTAATAACCCGATTGTGTACACCTGGTGCCCCTGTGTTTTCTCCTCCCTCCTCACCTGTGTCTTGTTTGTGTGATTAGTCTTGTGTGTATTTAAGTTCTGGTTTTTCTGTCTGTCGTTGTTGGTTCATTGTTTGTCTTTGACCGTGTTCTCATGTTAGTGTTCTGTTTGTGCCTCTAGACCTTGAAATAAAGGTATTTTTTCTGTTTATTCTGCATTTGGGTTATGCCTGCTTCACTCAACCGTAACATGAAGTTGAAATGGACTGTTGTTTAAGAAGGAGACAAGCTGTTCTGACACCCACTTCTCAGCCATCTTGGATACTACAGGTAAGATGCTAATTGGGCGGTAGTTGTTGATGTTCAGAGGGTCACCTGACTTGAAAATGGGGGTTACAATTGCAGTCTTCCATGCACTTGGGAATGTCCCATGTAATACAGATGAATTGATGATTTGGGTAAGAGGGCAGACTAAGTAATCTTGCAGTGTTATAACTAACTAGTAACTAACCCTAACACATGTGGACAGAGAGGAGGTTATAACTAACTAGTGACTAACTCTAAAACCTGTGGACGGACGGTAGGTTATAACTAACTAGAGACATCATCAGTCATGTGACGCTCATCATCAGTCATGTGACGCTCATCATCAGTCATGTGACGCTCACCTGCAGCATCAGGTTTTCCCAGAAGTCCTTGCTCACCAGCCGGACCACAGACAGCAGGGACCAGCCGAACGAGTCGAAGCTGGTGTATCCGTAGTCAGGGTTACTCCCCGTCCTAATACAGAGGTAACCTCGAGGACAGACCCTGAACACATCATCTTCATCATCACCACCATCATCATCATCATCATCATCATCATCAGCAGCACCTTCATCATCATCAGCACCTTCATCATCATCACCTTCATCATCATCACCCCCATCATACATATGTCAGTATTGACATTGAATTTGAACACGTACCCGGCATTAGAGGCGTTTCCACACAGCAGAGCGTCCCTTTGATCGGGCTGGTAGTATACGTTTGCTAGAGGACAGAGAGACAGTCTTCATCACCACCATATTCTTCATCACCACCGTATAATCATCTTCATCACCGTCACCATACCGTGGTCGGTGATGAACTCGGCGTAGTTGGACTGGCTGTAGTTGTACTGGGAGCTCTGGTTGTCTGAGGACTCTGGCGGCCACACCACACACTTATGATTCAGGGTACCCATGAAGAGATGCTGACCAATCATAGCGCAGAGGCCAAAGAAAAAAATCATCAGAGCGATGACACCACCGAGTCTCTTCACTGATTGGACGAGATCTCCAACAGTCTTCTTGAGACCTGAGAGGGGCGTGGTTTGAAACTGCTACCTTAAAACCCTTTAGTTAACAATAATCTAATCTACAGGCATGCACGCACGCACGCACGCACGCACACAGGCACACGTGCACACATGCACACATGCACACACGCACACACACATACAGACATACACACACAGACACACACTGACCTGGGATGACTGGGATGATCTTCAGCACACGAGCGACTGAGCCCAGCACAGTAAATATCCTCACATTTACGACCTGTGTCAGATATCTGAAACAACAAACCACAATCTCATGAAAACAGCAAAAACAGAAACACAAAAGGACTACTGTAGTGTATGACCCCATATATATATGAATGCCATAGAGCTGAAAGAAGATGTAATAAGGACAAACTACAAGTCTCTTTTCAAATGCTGAGGCAGCGTTGGCGTCTCCATCAGAAAACTGTGAAAGAGCCAAAAATAAAACGTTTCTCTGACATCATTCTTTTAAACTTTCACAAACCTTGTGTACCGTTTCAGAATAGATTCAGTTCTTAATGCCCCTCAGACTACCTGTGTGGAGATCTCCCCTGCAGTCTGTGAAAATGTTCTTCAACTTCAACCAGGACTCAAATCACTGCTCCATCAAACGACACCTCTGTCTCTGCCCCCTGCTTTGCTGTTTTTGACCGTTTTGAGCCTGTGACTCCTCTGTCCTCTGTGCAGGAGATTGTCTCCTAAATAAAGCCCTCTGGTTCTCCAATCGACCCTGTCCCTCCTCGATTTTTTAAAGAGGTATTCCCCACTGTAGGACCTTTTGTTCTTGACGTTTTTAACAGCAGTCTGCTCACAGGGGTTGTTCCGGAAAATTGGAAACATGCAGTTGTGCAACCACTTATTAAGAAACCTAGTCTGGATCCCACAGTTCTTGCAAACTTTAGGCCCATTTCCAAATTGCCTTTTATGTCCAAAATCCTAGAGAAGATTGTACACAGTCAACTTCTCGCTTCCAATCTGGTTTTAAAACCTTGCACAGCACGGAATCAGCTCTTTTAAGAGTTTGTAATGATATCCTTTTAGCAACAGACTCAGGTGACTGCATTATCCTTTTACTCCTTGATCTAACAGCTGCTTTTGATGCAGTGGACCATGAGATCCTGATAGCTTGTTTGGAGCAGTGGGTGGGCATTGGGGGCAAAGCCCTCGAACGGTTTAGGTCGTATCTGACGGGTAGGACTTTCTGCGTCAGCCTTGGGGACTCTGAGTCCTCGTCTGCTCCTCTCTTTTGCGGGGTTCCACAGGGCTCAGTGTTAGGCCCCCTGTTATTCTCCCTGTATTTGCTCCCTCTTGGGTCCATTCTTAGGAAGCACGGCATCGCTTTCCATTGCTATGCAGACAATTGCCAAATATATGTGCCACTTAAAAAGAACGACTCATATTCAATTAAACCGCTGTTAAACTGCCTTGAAGACATTCAATCCTGGATGTCTTGCAACTTTTTAAAATTAAATGATGACAAAACTGAAGTGATGGTTGTTGGTGCCCCTCGGACCACTCCTATAGACCTTGGATCTTTGGGCCACTCCACCAGGCCTAGATGGACCCTGAACTCCAGCTGGACAGCCAGATCAAGGCAGTTGTTAAAAACAGCCTCTTCCACCTCAGGCAGCTAGCCAAAATAAAGCTTTTGTTAAATAGTGATCTTTTTGAAACGGTAATCCGTGCCTTCGTCACCTCCCGCTTGGATTATTGTAATGCCCTATATATGGGGATAAGTGCATCCTCCCTTGCTCGCCTGCAGATGGTGCAAAATGCAGCAGCACGGCTCCTAACTGGCTCACGCAAACACGAGCACATTTCCCCCATTTTATCTTCACTCCACCGGCTGCCCGTTCTTTCGAGGATTCATTTTAAAACTCTTTTATTTTACTATTAAAGCCCTCAATGGCCCCGCCCTACGTCTCTGAGCTGCTACACGCCAACTCGCACTCTCAGGTCAGCTGATCAGTCGCTCCTGAAGGTGCCAAAAACTAAGTCAAAGCGCAGAGGGGGCCGTGCTTTCTCTGCTGCCGCCCCTAACCTGTGGAACCACCTGCTCATCAGACAGGCTCCCACACGGTCTGCGTCTTAAAACCCACCTCTTCCCCTGAGCACTCGGAACCAAAGTCTATTGTTTTTATTATATGGCTGTTTAATTTATTATTACGTTTATTCTGGTTTGTTTTGTGTTTGTATCTTTTATTTTAAATGTATTTATTTTATGTTTTGTGAGCTTATCTCTCTGTACAGCACTTTGGTCTGGAGGTTTTAAAGTGCTATGTAAATAAAGTTGGATTGGATTGAATATATATGTACATTATAGATTTTACCACATTATTGTATACGCAATATTTAATATTTTTGGAGTACCCGGTGCAGATGACCAGCACGTCCAGCCAGTTCCAGCCGTCTCTGAGGAAGGTGAAGCGTCCAGCACAGAGTCCTCGGGCCACGACTTTAACCACCGCTTCAAACGTGAAGATGACCATGAACACGCATCTGTTCAAAGACAGAAAAACACTGAAACATTGAAGAGTACAAAAGTAAATGTAAAAAACTGAAATGAAAAGGTGAATAATACAAAAGAAATATGAGAGTAAATTGAGAGAGAAGTAGGAACATTTTCTCATAGACTTCTCTACAATCTGAGGTAATAAAGAGAGAAGTAGGAACATTTCCTCATAGACTTCTATACAATCTGAGGTAAGAGAGAGAGAAGTAGGAACATTTCCTCATAGACTTCTCTACAATCTGAGGTAATACAGAGAGAGAGAAGTAGGAACATTTCCTCATAGACTTCTCTACAATCTGAGGTAATAAAGAGAGGGAGAAGCAAAAATATTTCCTCATAGACTTCTATACGATCGGAGGTAATAAAGAGAGAGAGGAGTAGGAATATTTCCTCATAGACTTATATACAATCTGAGGTAATAAAGAGAGAGAAGTAGGAACATTTCCTCATAGACTTCTCTACAATCTGAGGGAATAAAGAGAGAGAGAAGTAGGAACATTTCCTCATAGACTTCTCTACAATCTGAGGTAATAAAGAGAGAGAGAAGTAGGAACATTTCCTCATAGACTTATATACAATCTGAAGTAATAAAGAGAGAGAGAAGTAGGAACATTTCCTCATAGACTTATATACAATCTGAAGTAATAAAGAGAGAGAGGAGTAGGAATATTTCCTCATAGACTTATATACAATCTGAGGGAATAAAGAGAGAGAGAAGTAGAAACATTTTCTCATAGACTTTTATACAATCTGAGGTAATAAAGAGAGAGAGAGAAGTAGGAACATTTCCTCATAGACTTCTATACAATCGAAGGTAATAAAGAGAGAGAGAGAAGTAGGAACATTTCCTCATAGACTTCTATACAATCTGAGGTCATAAAGAGAGAGAGAAGTAGGAACATCTCCTCATAGACTTCTATACAATCTAAGGTAATAAAGAGAGAGAGAGAAGTAGGAACATTTCCTCATAGACTTCTATACAATCTGAGGTAATAAAGAGAGAGAGAAGTAGGAACATTTCCTCATAGACTTCTATACAATCTAAGGTAATAAAGAGAGAGAGAGAAGTAGGAACATTTCCTCATAGACTTCTATACAATCTGAGGTCATAAAGAGAGAGAGAAGTAGGAACATCTCCTCATAGACTTCTATACAATCTAAGGTAATAAAGAGAGAAGTAGCAACATTTCCTCATAGACTTCTATACAATCTGAGGTAATAAAGAGAGAGAGAAGTAGGAACATTTCCTCATAGACTTCTCTACAATCTGAGGTAATACAGAGAGAGAGAAGTAGGAACATTTCCTCATAGACTTCTCTACAATCTGAGATAATAAAGAGAGAGAGAAGTAGGAACATTTCCTCATAGACTTCTATACAATCTGAGGTAATAAAGAGAGGGAGAAGCAAAAATATTTCCTCATAGACTTCTATACGATCGGAGGTAATAAAGAGAGAGAGAGGTAGGAACATTTCCTCATAGACTTCTATACAATCTGAGGTAATAAAGAGAGGGAGAAGCAAAAATATTTCCTCATAGACTTCTCTACAATCTGAGGTAATAAAGAGAGAGAGGAGTAGGAATATTTCCTCATAGACTTCTCTACAATCTGAGGTAATAAAGAGAGAGAAGTAGGAACATTTCCTCATAGACTTCTCTACAATCTGAGGGAATAAAGAGAGAGAGAAGTAGGAACATTTCCTCATAGACTTCTCTACAATCTGAGGTAATAAAGAGAGAGAGAAGTAGGAACATTTCCTCATAGACTTATATACAATCTGAAGTAATAAAGAGAGAGAGGAGTAGGAATATTTCCTCATAGACTTCTATACAATCTGAGGGAATAAAGAGAGAGAGAAGTAGAAACATTTTCTCATAGACTTTTATACAATCTGAGGTAATAAAGAGAGAGAGAGAAGTAGGAACATTTCCTCATAGACTTCTATACAATCTAAGGTAATAAAGAGAGAGAGAGAAGTAGGAACATTTCCTCATAGACTTCTATACAATCTGAGGTCATAAAGAGAGAGAGAAGTAGGAACATCTCCTCATAGACTTCTATACAATCTAAGGTAATAAAGAGAGA
Organism: Harpagifer antarcticus; assembly: GCA_902827135.1. Classification (NCBI taxonomy): domain Eukaryota; kingdom Metazoa; phylum Chordata; class Actinopteri; order Perciformes; family Harpagiferidae; genus Harpagifer; species Harpagifer antarcticus. Next base: position 72,538 of record CADEHL010001530.1, read on the forward strand.
GAGAGAAGTAGTGAACATTTCCTCATAGACTTCTATACAATCTGAGGGTAATAAAGAGGAGAGTAGAAGTAGGAACATTTCCTCATAGACTTCTATACAATCTAAGGTAATAAAGAGAAGAGAGGAAGTAGGAACATTTTCTCATAGACTTCTATACAATCTGAGGTCATAAAGAGAGAGAGAAGTCGGAACATCTCCTCATAGACTTCTATACAATCTAAGGTAATAAAGAGAGAGAGAGAAGTAGGA
>CADEHL010001531.1:0-15000 GCA_902827135.1 Harpagifer antarcticus
AAGTACCGATGTGTGTTCCAGCTCTCTGGGGTGAAGGAGGACCACGTCATCAAACTGGACCCAGCTGTGATCAGGACCAACAGAGGTAAGACTGCATCACAACGGCTCCACGGTTCCTAACAGTCAGCAGACCCTGACAACATGTCCTAGTCTCTCTCCTGAAACACGGGTCTCAGGGGAGAGACACTAAGAAGGGTTCAAGACAAACCCAGCATGACACCACGAGGAGAAAGGGGCCCTTCAGGAGCCTCAGAGCTGATGCCCATCCTGAAGAAGCTTCCTTCCTCCGTTCAGATTGAGACTTCCTGTTGTTTCTGCTCCTCAGGGAATCCCCTCCTCCTCCCCCTCATCATCGGTGCTGCAGTGGCTGCTCTCGCTCTCCTCATCGCTGGGATTGGCTTCCTGGTTTACAGGAAGAGGAACGGTGAGAGACCAATCAGAAACCTTGTCTCATGAGTTCTCAGGTTTTTAATGTCAGGCTTTGAGGTAGCAGATCAGACTCAGAGCTCAGTGTGATGTTGATATGGAAAGCACTTGGTGTGTTCTCTACAGGGATAATCAGTGTTAGTTCCTTGTTGTGTACGGGGCGGTGGATTGAAACTCTTTCTCTGCTTTTCCTTTCAGACAAGAAAAACTCTCCCTCTCCGGCCTCCAGCGCTGAGCTCACTGAGAGACTGAACCAGCCATCACAGTGAGGTGCTTCACATCAACTCTCCACCTGCTGCATCAGGGGTGAAGCACTTGAAGTCTTCACCCTCAAATTAATGATTGCCCTCCCATAAGGGAGGCGAGTCTGACTGTGTAAACAGATGTAGGTCCCCACAAGTATAGTAATGCTAGGCCACACACACACAGTTCATGTATCAGTGTAAATATTCAGCTTGTTAATGTTTGGATCCGGCCAGGTAGCAGCGAGTGATCTTGTTCCCCTCTCTGAGCTTCTCTAAATGAATCAGAAGTGTGTTTCTTTATTTCTAACATGTCTCTTGAATTGGTTTTAAAACATGGCTTTCCCTCTTTAAATCTAATTCTAAGCAAAACCTCTTTGTGGTTTCTGGTTAAATAATAAATATTAAGTAACAGATTTAAACACACACACACACACACACTCTCTCACACACACACACACACACACACACCTCTCACACACAGACACACACACAGACACACACACACATACACACACACAGACGCACACACACGCACACAGACACACACACACACAGACACACACACACAGACACACACACAGACACAGACATACACACACAGGCACGCACGCACACACACACACTCACACACACTCACTCACTCTCACACACACACACACACACACAGACACAGACACACACTCACACACACACACTCTCTCTCTCACACACACACACACACACACTCACACACTCACTCAGGTAGCAGCGAGTGATCTCTCTGAGCTTCTCTAAATGAGTCAGAAGTGTGTTTCTTTATTTCATGTCTCTTGAATTGGTTTTAAAACATAGTGTTTGTGATTTTGATAATGTTGCTATTATTTAGGGGCAGGGAGGTTTTGTGTACGTAGACAGCGGACTGTGACGTTCTCTTTAGTTTGGGGTTCAGAGGTGAGCGTGACATGAAGTCGCTCTGCATTGTTAACCCTTTCCTGTCCGTGTTTCTCTTTCCAATAAAAAGCGTCTCCCAAATGTCCGTCTTCTCGTCTTTCCATAAACACATGTATTGGTTTCTACTAGCGTCTCAGACACGAGAGGAAAGTGGATCTGATGTGAAACTAGAGATCCAATGGTTTACTGCTTTCTCCAAGAAACAAATGGAAATGTTCTCTAATGGAGGAACATGGAACAAAGTAACTCTGAGCGATGTATTGATCTCTCTAATGTGTGTGTTATCAGTGTGTGTCGCTGCACTCAGCTGTTCTCAGAGCTCCTGCTTCAGAAACCTGTTGAGGTGAAATCTGATGACGTTACCATGACGACTGGGCATAATACAGTTCTGTGTTGTTAGGAACATTTAGTGAGGCTCAAACATCACCTTTGGGTTTCCATTGATTAATAGTCATATTAATTAATTTATATGTTAACAGTTTAATTTAAAATTTAATATTTCATGTTTAAATACCAACTTAATAATTAAACAAAATTAAAATACATAAATCTCAAACAGAGATTATTATTATGAAATATGTATTTTTACAGTTATATTATTAAATAAGTATTATTTAAATTATTATTACTATTATAATATTATTATTATTAATTGTATTCTATTAATTTGATAATTTTTTAATTATTAATTATACATTTGTATTATGTAAAAATGTAATGTTTTGTACTATTAATTCTTATAAAGAAGTATTATATTAATTACATTATTATTTATTATGCACCATGCATTAAAATACATAAATCTCAAACTGAGAAAAGATCATTTATATTCAGATGATATCTCCTGATTGATCTGCAGGTTCAAACACGATCAGCAGACCCTGAACGCATCTCCTCTCCAACACCTGAGAATCAAGCAGGTCAAAGCGTCGCTTCCTCGCCTCGTCTCCTTTGCTTTGCAGCGTCGCTTCTACACCTCGTCTCCTTTGCTTTGCAGCGTCGCTTCCTCGCCTCGCCTCATTTAGTTTAACAATGAGTTCAAACAGACAGGAAACATGCTGTAACAACTATTACAAAGTGCCATTAATCATGTGCACAAATACATGACTATGCAGTATATCTGACCATCTTCACTTACAACCCACTACAGTTCAGTACTTCTACTTTTACTCAAGTACAAGATCTGAGTACTTCTACTTTTACTCAAGTACAAGATCTGAGTACTTCTACTTTTACTCAAGTACAAGATCTGAGTACTTCTACTTTTACTCAAGTACAAGATCTGAGTACTTCTACTTTTACTCAAGTACATGGTCTGAGTACTTCTACTTATGATCCGAGTACATCTGAGTACTTGTAAGTACATGATCTAAGTACTTCTAATTTTACTAAGTAGTCTACATGATCTGAGTACTTCTCTCCACTCTGTCTGTTGCTGCTTCCCTCCAGGATCAATAAAGCTCGTATCTTGATTGATCTGGTTCAAGGTATTTGTTGAAGGTATTTGTATTGATCAGGTATTTGTATTGATCAGGTATTTGTATTGATCATGTATTTGTATTGATCATGTATTTGTATTGATCAGGTATTTGTATTGATCAGCAGATGTATTGATCAGGTACTTGTATTGATCAGTAGATGTATTGATCAGGTACTTGTATTGATCAGTAGATGTATTGATCAGGTATTTGTATTGATCAGGTATTTGTATTGATCAGGTAGATGTATTGATCAGGTATTTGTATTGATCAGTAGATGTATTGATCAGGTACTTGTATTGATCAGTAGATGTATTGATCAGGTACTTGTATTGATCAGTAGATGTATTGATCAGGTACTTGTATTGATCAGGTAGATGTATTGATCAGGTACTTGTATTGATCAGGTAGATGTATTGATCAGGTAGATGTATTGATCAGGTACTTGTATTGATCAGTAGATGTGTATGCTGGTCTCTCTTCAGGGGAACCCCCGCTGTCTCTCCGGGACTCCCCTCATTTCCCCTGAGAGTGACAGTGCACTATTTATTTCCTGCTGCGCAGTTCACAGTCTGAGTCTGAGCAACAGCTCCCCTGCTGGTTGAGTTCGGAACTGTTCCCAGCAGTCACGTGATTTCCTGTAAACAGTCCCACCAGCAGGAGGGGAAATACATCCATGGGTGAATCCACTGCTCCTGAGCGCCATCTAGTGGGAACAACTGGAACTTAAACAATAAAGACGGGCAGACCTTTATGTCTCCAGTGTGTGGTTCAGGTCCAGAGGAAGAGAAGCTTCATCACAGCAGGGGACAGAAGAGGGTTTGAGGCTCAGAACCAGAGCTCATTCTCACACTGTTTTCACCACACTTCCTTATTTATTGATTGTAAATATTCTCCTTGTCATCAGTGTGAACCCGGACATGTTGAGACCCCAAAGTGTAATGATAGAAATGTAGAGTAGGGTCTCCAGCTCATAGAACCTGCCGGATGTTAACCTGCAGCTGTTGGGACGTTTACACAATGAACACAAGCTGCATTCATTAGCATTAGCAGACAATAGCTAAAACATGGTTTGGCCGATTTGGACAGTTTGAGGTTTTTGAGGATCTCTATTGAATAAATCATATATATTGGAGCAGTGGGTGAACATTTGATAAGAACAGTTTGCTCTGCAGCTTATTAACCACTGAATATAAAATAGTGTTTATTGGTGTTTATCACAGATAATGTGAAGTGTAACGTGGAAGAGCTGGAGGACGATCAGACGCCACGTAAAGAACCTAATGCTTAAATAAATGGACTTAAAGATGTGAATGATGTCCTGCAGTTGGTCTTATTTAGAGTCAGTGTCACTAATGCTGTAACTCTTCAGAGCTATTGGAATGGGAAGGTGATGATATCCAATCAGAAGAGATCAGTGAGGCAACAATGAGGATCTTATTGATTTAAAAGCATATTGATTACACAGCGTGAGGAACAGACATGAGATGGAGAAGACATCATGTTACTATGTCGTCTTTCAACAAGAAGGTTGTTGGTTCGATTCCAGCCCGTGGAGTCAACATGTCGATGTGTCCCTTGGGCGAGATACTGAACCCTGAACAAAATCACATTTCTCAGAAAAAGAACTCCTAAAAAAAATGTCAAATTATAAGAAAAAGTGATATTTCTGAAACAATTCAAAATGTTGTTTTTTTAAAACAATAAAGTCAGAACTCAGAAACGTCTAAAAAAAATGATTTCTGAAAAAAGTTAAAATTCTAAAAATGAGTCATAAAACTGGAAAAAGTGAGAAATAAAAAAAACTTATTTTATAAAAATGTAAAAATTCAAAGAAAAATTCTAATTTCTCAAAAATTAAAAAGTTAGATTTCGAAAAAAATATCAAAATGATTTTTCTCGTAGTTTCTAAAGAGCTCTGAGGGTCGAAGAAAGAGAAAGAGATGTATCATTCACTACAGGACATTTACCATGTGATGCAATAACATACATTTAAAGTAATTCAACTGTCATTTATTGAAGTCCTTATGAAGCCCCGTGCTCTTCCTGTGACTTTACAGAAATCCAGAAAGACAAACGACACCGGGGAAACTCAGATTACACAAAACTAGAACGAGAAGAGAGATTTATTAAATGTTGAAGTTAAAGCATCAATCTGGTGCACTTAGAGAGCAACTGTCACGATTCTTATGTCATGTCACGGTTTTAGTTTGGTGTGTCTGGTCATGGGTTGCTGTTCTGTTCTCCCTGTCATGTTGTCTGGTCCTTCTCCCTGGCCCCATCTCAGGTGGGTTAAATGAAATCCTTGCTTCCCTGACTTGCGTCGTTTCCCTGCGTCTAGTCCCTCCCTCCAGGGAAGCAAGGAGGGATGCAAGGAAACCACGAGAAGCAGGGAAATGAGTTTTAAGAGCAATGGGACGTCCTTTCCTCCGGAGCGTCACGTGAAGCGACGTCCGTTTGTGATGACGCTGCACAGCTGTTCCTCTGTCCCCGTTATTTTCACAAACACCCCGCCACACATTTACTGACACAAACATTTGCATCATCTGTTGTAGACCCCAATAAATAAAATAAAATAAGACCTCACACTTTGTTTGAATGTGTGGATATGTAGCACATTAACATTTTAAATAGCACTTAATGACTGACTGACTGGAAATGACAATAAATGAAAATATAAAATGAAAAAAGCGATCATGAAAATGTTTCCAATAAATGAATAAAATGATTTTTGACCACTTTGTTGTTCAGATATATCACATATTTGTAAAGTTATACATTAATTGAAACAAAACACGGTTTAAACTGAGGAGTGACTCTGGTGAGTTTCATTTATTTTCTTCACTCCGCTCTCATGTCAAGAAGCATGAGATCAGTGCATGCACTGCATCGTCCAATCAGTGAGCGATACACAGTAAGGGGGCGGGGCGAGTGTCTGAGGATTTCATCGGAGGATGGTCTGGTGGTTCCTCGATTATCGCTCCTCCATTATCGCTCCTCGCTCCTGAGAGCCATGGGCGGTACTTAAGATGGCGCAGACAAATCAACTTCCGGTGAGGCCGAGGACCGAGGAGCGAGGAAATGAAAATAGTCGACCTGAGACGGGGCCCCTGTGTTTTCCTACCTGTCGTTAGTTTCCCTGGTGTGCCTAATTGTCTGATTGTGTTCACCTGTACCCTTGTGTGTGTCTCCTGTGCTCATCATCACCAGCCCGGCCCTGATTGTTTTCACTTGTGTCTTGTTGGCATATGTTTAAATCCCCCTGTCTCCCAGTGTTCAGTGTCAGTTCGTCTTGTCTCTTGCCATGGTCAGGTCTATGCTCTCTGTGCTCTTGAAAAGTGTGTTCCTCACTACGTGAGCGCTTTCCTTTTGTTCTCTATTTCTGTCATCTCAACTTGAGATTTGATAGTGACCTTTTTTGTTCATCTTGCTGTATTTTGGAAAAATAAAGTATCTTACCAATACTTTACCTTCTGTCTCCCGGGTCGTGCAATTGGGTCCTATATCCTGAGTGTCTGAGTTCGTAACAGAACAAACTGACCATTATGGACCCAGCCGACCCAAGAACGCTTCACGCCGCCCTGTCAGCACGAGGCGAGAAGATTGATCACCACGAGGAACAGCTGGACATAGTCAACCAGGGAATAAAAGAGCTGGGAGAATGCCAGGCAGAGATTCAGGAAAACATTTCTACACAGATGCAACAACTGGCTGCACAGATGAATCATCTTTTCACTCACCTACAGACTGCTCCAGTACCGGCCCCAGCAGCCATGGTTCCGGCTTCACTACCGGCCCCAGTAGCCATGGTCCCGGCTCCAGTTTCGGCTCCAGTACTGGCTCTTCAGCCGATGCCAGCTTCCTGTGTCCTGTCGGCTTACCGACCGTCTCGAGCCTTCTCTCGAGTCCCCTCTCAAGTTCCCTCTGGAGTCCTTTTTCAAGTCATCTCTCGAGTTCCCTCTCATGTCTCCTCTCGAGAAACCTCTCCAGTCAGCTCTCAAGTCTCCTCTCGAGTTCCCTCTGGAGTCCTTTTTCAAGTCATCTCTCGAGTTCCCTCTCAAGTCTCCTCTCGAGAAACCTCTCCAGTCAGCTCTCAAGTCTCCTCTCAAGTTCCCTCTGGAGTCCTTTTTCAAGTCATCTCTCGAGTTCCCTCTCAAGTCTCCTCTCGAGAAACCTCTCCAGTCAGCTCTCAAGTCTCCTCTCGAGTTCCCTCTCAAGTTCTCTTCTGCCGGGGGTCCTGCCAACCCTATGTTCAGTGCCGTTGGAGACCCCACCGACTACTGTTCTGCCGGGGGTCCTGCCAACCCTATGTTCAGTGCCGTTGGAGACCCCACCGACTACTCTTCTGCCGGGGGTCCTGCCAATCCTATGTCCTGTGCCGTTGAAGGCCTCGCCGACTACTGTTCTGCCGGGGGTCCTGCCAACCCTATGTCCTGTGCCGTTGAAGGCCTCGCCGACTACTGTTCTGCCGGGGGTCCTGCCAACCCTATGTCCTGTGCCGTTGGAGGTCCAGCCAACACCTGTTTCGTCAGGGGTCCTGCCAACTCCTTGTCCTGTTTCATTGGGGGTTCCACCGGATTTCCTGCCAACACCTGATCCTGTCCTGTTGGGGGCCCCGCCGACACCTGCTCCGCCGAGTTTCCTGTCCAGTTTCCTGTCCAGTTGTCCTGTCCTGTTTCGGGTTTGTTTTCACTTGTGTCTTGTTGGCATATGTTTAAATTCCCCTGTCTCCCAGTGTTCACTGTCAGTTCGTCTTGTCTCTTGCCATGGTCAGGTCTATGCTCTCTGTGCTCTTGAAAAGTGTGTTCCTCACTACGTGAGCGCTTTCCTTTTGTTCTCTATTTCTGTCATCTCAACTTGAGATTTGATAGTGACCTTTTTTGTTCATCTTGCTGTATTTTGGAAAAATAAAGTATCTTACCAATACTTTACCTCTGTCTCCCGGGTCGTGCACTTGGGTCCTACATCCTAAGTGTCTGAGTTCGTAACGGCAACATTAGTAGATCTATGGATACATCTCTCAACACCCATGAAACAGAACTGTAAGCAGATTTCTTTTTCTTTATGCATACTTTACAAATCACTGTCCTTTCAAACTGTATTCTTGTTTATTAATAATAACTTTTTTTTACTGTCATATAGTATTTTATACCTGTTTACTTTATTCTCTTATTTTTTTTTCAATGATCATATAAAGAGGTGCCTCTACCTCACTGGTTGGAGACTTCCTTCTGCTCAATGAAACCTGGCACCAACCCAATGACTTCTTCTCCCTCAATCAAACATCCCCCCATGGTTTATAATTACATCACTAAACGCCGCCCCTCATGCCGTGGTGGTGGGCTGGCTGTCATCTACAACCAGAACATCCGGACTACAGAACTCACCCTCCCCTCGGTACCATCCTTCGAATTCCTCGCCTTCAAAGCCTCCCTCACTGACAGTTATCCTCATTTACCGCCCCCCCCAAATCACACCCCTCCTTCCTCTCTGATCTCACTGAACTCCTCACCATTGCTTCATCCCTCTCCCCACGTCTGTTACCCCTCGGCGACTTCAACATCCACATGGACTCCCCCACCTGCAAACTCGCTTCTGAATTCTCCTCCCTTCTGGACAATTTCTCATTTACCCAATATGTCACCTTCCCCACCCATGATAAAGGACACATCCTTGACCTTGTCTGCTCCACCAACCTCCCAGTACTCGAACTCCACCCCTGCCCCTTTCCCCTCTCTGACCACAAACTCATACAGTTCACCATCGCCCCCCCCCATCCTCCGTAATTTATGCTCTGTCGATCCCCAGCACCTCTCCGACCTGCTATCCTCTACCCCCTGGACTCGAACCTCAGCTCACCCGATGAACAACTCAACCACCTTAATTCCACCATACTCGCCTCCCTCAACAGCCTGGCCCCCCTCAAAAGGAAAAATGTCACTTTTAAAACCTCCTCACCCCGGTTCACCCCTGCACTCCGTAAGCTGAAGCAAACCGGCCGCCAGCTTGAACGCCTAACTATGAAATCATCCCTCACAGTTCACCATGAATCCTACAAACTCCATCTCACTACCTACAGAGACGCCCTCACTGCCACAAAAACTGCTTACCTCTCCACCATCTTTACCGACCCCTCCCATAACCCCAGGACCCTCTTCTCCACCGGCAACAAGCTCCTCAAACCCCGTGCTGACACCCTCCCTTCCTCCACTTCCGCTTTATGCATTTCATTCCTCCAGTTTTTCTCTGACAAAATCACTGCCATTAATCTCTCCCTATCCACTGCATCTGACACACATACATCTCCCCCAACATCCACCGCCACAATTTCTCCCCCCATCTCCCTGGACCCCCGAGCCCTCCTCCCCACGGCCGCCTCTCCCAGTTCACTCTGGTTACCCCCCCTGAAATACTCAAACTGATCAGCTCCTCCAAACCCACAACCTGCTCGCTTGACCCTCTACCCACCCCTCTACTGAAGTCCTGCCTCCCCGTCCTCTGCCCCGACCTTGTCAACCTTTTCAACTCCTCCCTGTCCCAAGGAACCGTTCCCTCTGCCTTCAAAACTGCTGATGTCACTCCCATCCTCAAGAAACCCGGTCTGGATCCCTCCTCCCTCAGTAATTACCGCCCCATCTCCAACCTCCCATTTCTCTTAAAAACAATAGAACGCATCATCTCCAAACAACTCCACCGCCATCTCCAAATCAACCAGCTTTTTGAACCCCTTCAGTCTGGTTTTCGTACCCACCACAGCACAGAAACGGCACTCATCAAAGTCCTCAATGACCTCCTCACCTCTGCTGACTCCGTTTCCCTCAACATCCTCATCCTCCTCCACCTGAGTGCAGCCTTCGATACCGTGAGCCACACAATCCTGCTTACCCGACTCCAGGGTATCGGTATCGAAGGTACTGCACTCAGGTGGCTCCAGTCCTACCTCTCCGATAGATCCCACTTAATCTCCCTCAACAACCACTCCTCTGCCACAGCTTCAGTCACCCAAGGTGTTCCCCAAGGTTCAGTACTCGGCCCCCTCCTCTTCATCATCTACATCCTCCCCCTTGGTCAGATTCTCCGCCAATACAACCTGGACTTTCACTGTTACGCTGACCACACACAGATTTACCTCAGCACCAAATCCCCCCACAACCCCACCCTCACCCACATCGAATCCTATCTGACTGCAATAAAATCCTGGATGCAAACACAACTTCCTCAAACTCAACAGCAATAAAACTGAACTCCTCCTCATCGGCTCCAAAATCCACCCTCAGCAAAACCCCCAACCTGACAGTCACCATCGATGGCACCCCTGTTTCCCCCTCCACCCAGGCACGCAACCGTGGCGTTATATTTGACCCCACCCTCTCCCTCGAGCCCCACATCCGTCAAGTTGTAAAAACCTCATTTTTCCACCTCCGCAATATTGCCAAACTCCGTCCCTCTCTCACCCCCCTGCAGCTGAGCGACTCATTCACGCCTTCATCTCCTCCCGCCTTGACTATTGCAACTCCCTCCTCTACGGCATCAGCTCCACCTCCCTCAATACACTCCAGCGTGTCCAGAACGCAGCCGCCAGACTCCTCACCCACACCAAATCATGGCATCACATCACCCCGGTCCTCAAAGAACTCCACTGGCTCCCCGTTTCACACCGCATCCACTACAAACTCCTGGTCCTCACTTTCAAAGCCCTCCACCATCTCCCCCCCCCCCCCCCCTACCTCACTGACCTCCTCATCCTCTACCAACCACCCCGGTCCCTCAGATCCACCTCAGCCGGTTTGCTTTCCACCCCCAAGGCCAAACTCCGGAGCTACGGGGATAGAGCCTTCTCTGTGGCAGCCCCAAAGCTCTGGAACTCCCTCCCCCAAGACCTCCGTGAGTCTGAGTCCCTCACCCTGTTCCAGTCCCGCCTCAAAACCCACCTCTTCAACTCTGTATCCATAAGCCCCCCCTCCCCGCTCAACCAACCTCCTCCTGACTGATTTTCTGTTTTGTTTCTTTGTTTCTTTTTGGTTTTGTTTTGTTTGTCTACCCTCCCTCAAATGTAAAGCGTCTTTGGGTTCAAGAAAAGCGCTATAGAAATATAATTTATTATTATTATTATATTTGTTAGCATAGCTAGCTAACCAGATGCTAATAACAACAAAGTTATTGACTGTATGACAGATGAACAGATCGCCACCGGCCTTTCAACTAAAGTCAGCCACGCAAAAACTGCGGCATGTGCACGGCTCCTTATGGCTACTGCAATTTTTGGAGCGGCGTGCCGGTGCTCTCCGGCAGAACTGCACCCGTCAGACGAGACATATACCACTTGATGACACGATAGGCTCGTGTTGTGTTCAAGGACCCTGACCGTGGCCAGGAAAAACAGGCACTCGCTTTTTAAAAAAAATGTTTACCTCGAGGGCCGAATCAAATGGTCTCGAGGGCCGTATACGGGGGCTGGAGGTTCCCCACCCCCTGCTGTAAATGTTCACTTCGTGTAAAAGATTTCTCACAAAACAAGCAGCTGAAGGGTTTCTCTCCGGTTTGAACCTGCATGTCTCTCTTTACATGACTCCTGCGAATAAAGCTTTTACTGCACAGTGTGCAGCTGAAGGGTTTCTCTCCTGTGTGAGATTGTATGTGTCGATTCAGATCACCCTTCTTGCTTAAAATCCTATACAACTGCAGGTGCCCGACTCCAGCTGCAGGTGCCCGACTCCAGCTGCAGGTGGATCGTAGACTTCCTGTCTGACTGGAAGCAGCACGTTAGGCTGGGGAAACACGTCTCTGACCCCAGTGTCCGGGGTTTGGTATGGAATAGGACTCAAAAGCAGTAAAAACAGGTAGGCAGGTTAACACTGCGGCAACAATTGTTAACAGTTTCCCGGACAATAAACCCTGGCTTAGTGACCTGAAAACACTTTTAAATAAGAAAAAGGAAGCTTTCAAGTCTCGGGACAAATCTCTGCTGAAGAGTATCCAGCACGAGCTGAGGGACAAGCTGAGGAGGCGCAGGGAAGAAGGAAGAAGCTGGAGAGCTGCAGCAGAACGACAGCAATGTCTCTGGACTGGGATGAATCCATCAGAGGGTTCAAGGGGAGAGACAGACTGGCTGTGGGCTCCCTGGAGAGAGCCAACGACCTGAACACCTTTCAATAGGTTCAGCTCTCCGTCTCCTCTTCACACCTCACCTCCACCTCTCAGCCCGGCTTCAGCATCCCCCCTCTGATCCCCCCCTCCTCTATCCCCTCTGCCGGGAACACTGGACTTTACCACCACACCTTTGATGTGCCTCCCCTCCACTGAGACATCAAGCCCCCCCGCTTCACTGTGAGTACAGGACAGAGACAGATGGAAAACTCCACAAATGCCCCTTTCACACCCACCAAAGTGGTTCCAGGGCCGGTTCGGTGGGGGGCGGGGGGACATCAGAGCCGGTGACATCAGCAGAATCAATAAACTGATCAGGAAAGCTCTGTCATCAACATCAAGCTGGACTTCCATGCAGGGGCCCGAGGTTCCAACACATGTTTTGTCTTGAGATGTTCTCAACATTTTTATATTGGATTTTTAAAACCTAAAAGGTACTTCGCACTTCTTTTAGAAGGATCAAGTCCTTTGCAGAATATCTTTAAAACATTTATACCTCACTATTGAATAAGGACAGAGTTCTGTCTTCCTGCAGGTGGCGTCCGCTCACAGAGTTCCTTTATTCATTTCCAGTTCAGCCTGACGGAGGTCTTCCTCCTTTGTGACCTTTGAGCATTCATAATGATCCCAGAGCTCTGAGGAGGATGGAGAGGAAGGCCTCCATTAGAGGAGAGAGCTAGTTGTGAGTCACCGCATTGAGGTGCTGCTCACTTCCTGTATGCACAACACTTGTTTAATGTATTGTCATTATGAAGTAAGTGTTGCTGCAGGAGAGCGACTTTTATAACATCCTGATCTCACTGAAGGGCCTTCGTGAGGATGAGTGTCTCCCTAACACACACATCACTTTGTAATCTCTTTGCAGCCTAAAGCAGAGGGTTTGAGTGAAAGACGATAGTGTGTGTGCTTCAGGGCGACGTATCCTAAAAAACTAAGGAAGTTAGAGTTTTGAAAATCGTCTTCAAAGTTTGAACGACAGTTATTCTGCTCCTTTTTATGAATTTCTAAAAGGTGTCTTACTGCTCTGATTTGATTGGTCAATCGCTTAGAGATGTCCCGCCCCTTAGCCTATCAGGTACAATGTGTCTGAGCGTTAGCCAATAGGAGCGTGAGTGTTCTGTAGTGATGTCACTATATTTTGGATGTAAACAAAGAAGTCCAATGCAGGCTTTCTGTTCCTCCTCTTCCTCACATGTTCCTCCTCTTCCTCTCCTCTTCCTCCTCTTCCTCTCATGTTCCTCCTCTTCCTCACATGTTCCTCCTCTTCCTCTCCTCTTCCTCCTCTTCCTCTCATGTCCCTCCTCTCCTCTTCCTCCTCCTTCCTCCTCTTCCTCACATGTTCTTAGTCTTCATCTCCTCTCCCTCTTCCTCCTCTTCCTCTCATGTCCCTCCTCTCCTCTTCCTCCTCTTCCTCTCATGTCCCTCCTCTCCTCTTCCTCTCATGTTCCGCCTCTTCCTCTCCTCTTCCTCCTCTTCCTCTCCTCTTCCTCCTCTTCTTCACATGTTCTTAGTCTTCATCTTCCTCTCCTCTTCCTCCTCTTCCTCTCATGTCCCTCCTCTCCTCTTCCTCTCCTCTTCCTCCTCTTCCTCTCCTCTTCCTCCTCTTCCTCACATGTTCTTAGTCTTCATCTTCCTCTCCTCTTCCTCCTCTTCCTCTCATGTCCCTCCTCTCCTCTTCCTCATCTTCCTCTCATGTCCTCCTCTCTTCCTCTCCTCTCCCTCCTCTTCCTCTCCTCTTCCTCCTCTTCTTCACATGTTCTTAGTCTTCATCTTCCTCTCCTCTTCCTCCTCTTCCTCTCATGCCCCTCCTCTCCTCTTCCTCCTCTTCCTCCTCTTCCTCCTCTTCCTCACATGTTCTTAGTCTTCATCTTCCTCTCTTCTTCCTCCTCTTCCTCTCATGTTCCTCCTCTTCCTCTCCTCTTCCTCCTCTTCCTCTCATGTCCCTCCTCTCCTCTTCCTCTCTTCCTCTTCCTCCTCTTCCTCCTCTTCCTCTCATGTTCCTCCTCTCCTCCTCTCCTCTTCCTCCTCTTCCTCCTCTTCCTCCTCTTCCTCTCATGTTCCTCCTCTTCCTCACAAGTTCTTAGTCTTCATCTTCCTCTCCTCTTCCTCCTCTTCCTCCTCTTCCTCTCCTCTTCCTCTCATGTCCCTCCTCTCCTCTTCCTCCTCTTCCTCACATGTTCTTAGTCTTCATCTTCCTCTCATGTCCCTCCTCTCATCTTCCTCCTCTTCCTCCTCTTCCTCACATGTTCTTAGTCTTCATCTTCCTCTCCTCTTCCTCCTCTTCCTCTCATGTCCCTCCTCTCCTCTTCCTCATCTTCCTCTCATGTCCCTCCTCTCCTCTTCCTCTCATGTTCCTCCTCTTCCTCTCCTCTCCCTCCTCTTCCTCTCCTCTTCCTCCTCTTCTTCACATGTTCTTAGTCTTCATCTTCCTCTCCTCTTCCTCCTCTTCCTCTCATGCCCCTCCTCTCCTCTTCCTCCTCTTCCTCCTCTTCCTCCTCTTCCTCACATGTTCTTAGTCTTCATCTTCCTCTCTTCTTCCTCCTCTTCCTCTCATGTTCCTCCTCTTCCTCTCCTCTTCCTCCTCTTCCTCTCATGTCCCTCCTCTCCTCTTCCTCCTCTTCCTCCTCTTCCTCTCATGTTCCTCCTCTCCTCCTCTCCTCTTCCCTCCTCTTCCTCCTCTTCCTCCTCTTCCTCTCATGTTCCTCCTCTTCCTCACAAGTTCTTAGTCTTCATCTTCCCTCTCCTCTTCCTCCTCTTCCTCCTCCTCTTCCTCT
>CADEHL010001531.1:22500-32500 GCA_902827135.1 Harpagifer antarcticus
TTTAATATATGAACGGGAACAGTGACGACGTTCCTGCAGCTCTCAGGCTTTGATGAAAACCTCAAATAGTCTGATTTGACCAAAATGATGCTTTCACACTGTGGCGTATACACGATCCTTACAATGTGGTTTCATCCAAATGAACAAAACGTGTACGTGTCATAAACGTTTGAGATTATCTTCTGTTGGACTACAACAATATGTGATCACTGCAAAATGTCTGTGAGTTAGCTGAGCTTTGAGGATGTGTTGAGGGTTAGCTTAGCTTTGAGGATGTGTTGAGGGTTAGCTAAGCTTTGAGGATGTGTTGAGAGTTAGCTGAGCTTTGAGGATGTGTTGAGAGTTAGCTGAGCTTTGAGGATGTGTTGAGGGTTAGCTTAGCTTTGAGGATGTGTTGAGAGTTAGCTGAGCTTTGAGGATGTGTTGAGGGTTAGCTAAGCTTTGAGGATGTGTTGAGGGATAGCTTAGCTTTGAGGATGTGTTGAGGGTTAGCTGAGCTTTGAGGATGTGTTGAGAGTTAGCTGAGCTTTGAGGATGTGTTGAGGGTTAGCTAAGCTTTGAGGATGTGTTGAGGGTTAGCTGAGCTTTGAGGATGTGTTGAGAGTTAGCTGAGCTTTGAGGATGTGTTGAGGGATAGCTTAGCTTTGAGGATGTGTTGAGGGTTAGCTGAGCTTTGAGGATGTGTTGAGGGTTAGCTGAGCTTTGAGGTTGTGTTGAGAGTTAGCTGAGCTTTGAGGATGTGTTGAGAGTTAGCTGAGCTTTGAGGATGTGTTGAGGGTTAGCTGAGCTTTGAGGATGTGTTGAGAGTTAGCTGAGCTTTGAGGATGTGTTGAGGGATAGCTTAGCTTTGAGGATGTGTTGAGGGTTAGCTGAGCTTTGAGGATGTGTTGAGGGTTAGCTGAGCTTTGAGGTTGTGTTGAGGGTTAGCTAAGCTTTGAGGATGTGTTGAGGGTTAGCTGAGCTTTGAGGATGTGTTGAGAGTTAGCTGAGCTTTGAGGATGTGTTGAGAGTTAGCTGAGCTTTGAGGATGTGTTGAGGGATAGCTTAGCTTTGAGGATGTGTTGAGGGTTAGCTGAGCTTTGAGGATGTGTTGAGGGTTAGCTGAGCTTTGAGGTTGTGTTGAGGGTTAGCTAAGCTTTGAGGATGTGTTGAGGGTTAGCTAAGCTTTGAGGATGTGATGAGGGTTAGCTAAGCTTTGAGGATGTGATGAGGGTTAGCTGAGCTTTGAGGATGTGATGAGAGTTAGCTTAGCTTTGAGGATGTGTTGAGGGTTAGCTAAGCTTTGAGGATGTGTTGAGGGTTAGCTGAGCTTTCAGGATGTGTTGAGAGTTAGCTGAGCTTTCAGGATGTGTTGAGGATTAGCTGAGCTTTGAGGATGTGTTGAGAGTTAGCTGAGCTTTGAGGATGTGTTGAGAGTTAGCTGAGCTTTGAGGATGTGTTGAGGGTTAGCTGAGCTTTGAGGATGTGTTGAGAGTTAGCTGAGCTTTGAGGATGTGTTGAGGGTTAGCTGAGCTTTGAGGATGTGTTGAGGGTTAGCTGAGCTTTGAGGATGTGTTGAGGGTTAGCTGAGCTTTGAGGTTGTGTTGAGGGTTAGCTAAGCTTTGAGGATGTGTTGAGGGTTAGCTGAGCTTTGAGGATGTGTTGAGGGTTAGCTTAGCTTTGAGGATGTGTTGAGGGTTAGCTGAGCTTTGAGGATGTGATGAGGGTTAGCTAAGCTTTGAGGTTGTGTTGAGGGTTAGCTTAGCTTTGAGGATGTGTTGAGGGTTAGCTGAGCTTTGAGGATGTGTTGAGGGTTAGCTGAGCTTTGAGGATGTGTTGAGGGTTAGCTTAGCTTTGAGGATGTGTTGAGGGTTAGCTGAGCTTTGAGGATGTGATGAGGGTTAGCTAAGCTTTGAGGTTGTGTTGAGGGTTAGCTTAGCTTTGAGGTTGTGTTGAGGGTTAGCTGAGCTTTGAGGATGTGTTGAGGGTTAGCTTAGCTTTGAGGATGTGTTGAGGGTTAGCTGAGCTTTGAGGATGTGTTGAGGGTTAGCTTAGCTTTGAGGATGTGTTGAGGGTTAGCTGAGCTTTGAGGATGTGATGAGGGTTAGCTTAGCTTTGAGGATGTGTTGAGGGTTAGCTGAGCTTTGAGGATGTGTTGAGGAACATCCAACAACAGAATGGAAAGCGTGGACAGAACAGAGTTACATAAATACGCACCTGAAGTATTCTCTGAATGATTTGTTTACTTGAATTGTTAGAGATGCATTCCCGTTGCCAATAGGAACAGGTCAGCGTGACATGAGATGTATAAAGGAACATAGACAAAGGAAATGTACGTCATGTTGACCGATTCCAATAAACACAAAGGGAATCATCAGGAAGAGGAGGAGCTCAGGAGAGTTTGTTATGTTCATTTGGATGTTCAAAACGTGGCAACTTATCGTATTAAATCTCACATATCAGGTGGGTGGGGAAAAGCAGAATATATGTGTGTAGTGTTTGTATAATGAGGGCTTTTGGTATTGTGTTGTACGTACCCTATTTGACACTGTAATAAAACTCAAACTTGTCCGGGCTGCACTCTTCAGACCTGCCTCTCGTCTCTACACACTAAATCTAGAAAACAATGCACACTAAACATCTTAAACTCAAGGTTCAAGGTTCAAGGATTGTATTGGTCATACGTACATAGTTAGTATGACGATGAACATCTTAGGTCACAGGCTCCTCCAACAGTGCAACACAATAACACAATAAAACAGAACAGATCGCAAGAAAGTGAAATAAGAGTCTATATACAAGTGATTGGGAACTGCAGGCACATTACAGTCTGTACTCTCTGTGAGCAGTGAAGGGCTCTCTGGAGCTTCCTGCTGTCACAGAAGAGAGACTCACTTAAAGGGAAGTGCTTCTTTGTCCTGCATGCTACAGTATAATGGACCTCTTAAAGCTAATGTAGGCTGCAGGATGCATGCTGGGTTAAAGTCCCTGCAGAGGTGCAGCCCTGAGAAACATTCAAATAAAAGGTTGATCAAATCTGGACTGAGCAAACATTGATCTTGATGCATAAATATCTGTTTCTGCAGAGCTTTTAGTCGAAGGTTTTACACACATCTGATCCCAGTTTCAGTGAATGTGCCAAATATATGATGTGCACTCACCAAGGACATATGAGCACATCTCCTTTCACCGTAGCAAGTAACAACAATAATTGACAAATACATAGAATATCCCAAATAATCCTGCTTCCCCTTCCCTGCTTGGTACATTTCTTCACATATTTCCATACACAGAAATAGCAAAACATGAATACTTTCTTAACAAAACGTATAAAGTCCAGACATAATAAACCAATATATGTACATAGGTCAATCATTAAGGGGCTCAGATACAATTAGTTCGTTCTGTATTTTCTCCAGAGTACTTTAGGAAACACGTTGATTGAGTTCTTAAGCACACTGTATCTTAATTATTTCTGCAAAATATGACTGCATGCTTCTCTATATTAAACCCTCATGTTAAGCAGACAGCGCTCACCCTGTCACTGTGTGGTTATGGCTGTTACATTGTTTCATGTGATCAATACCTGGTTTGAGTGTTTGCAGACTGATGACTTTGGATGGTAAAAACAAGTCAAACATTGGTGCAGTGTCTCTCCATTATCTTGTGTGACTAATCAATCAAACTTAAATTAAACCTGTGATGAGTTCATTACGAGGGGTTTTAACCCGTCGATTATTGAGGATCAGAAAGTTAATAACAACCACCTGTAGAGCTAACTCTGTGTTTCGTCTTCATTAGCAGCTGATTCAGAAATATAATGTCTGACCAAGGTGCAACGCGGAACGCCTTCACACATGCTACAGAGAAATGGTGTGCAGAATTTAGCATTTAGACTGAATCCTACCAGCTAAATTAACATGTTTTCACTCTCACTGCTGTAGACACGAGTCTGCAACCAGAGGATACAAAATAATATCTGTAATCTAAATTAAGAGAGGCACTACTTTGTGTGATAGCTGGCTAGATAGCTAATAGCTAGTTAGCCTAAAAATGTAGCCAACTAGTTAGATGGATAGCGACTGTTAGCTAGTTTGAGTAGAAAGTTATTGTTAGCTAGCTAGCTTGTCAAAAAGATAACAAACGTAAATGCAAACGCTTTCTAGCTTTTTAAGTAACAGTTTGCTTACTAGCGAACGTTAGCTAGCTTAGTAGCACACACACAGGTTAGTTAAATTCAGTCTCTAGGTTAACTTGTTTTTATAAATGTCTACTCTCAGGAAAGCTAACGTTAGCTATCTTAGTTGCAGTCCGACCGGCTCATATGTTTCTTAGCTCCTCATAAAACACACATCCTTGGTCAAAACTTTACACACTTTCCTGTGAACTATATTTCTGGTAATTTTGTACACATTGAACCCTGTACTTTCACTAGTTTCTAATATCATGCTTGCTTTATTTTGTAAGAGTTAGTGCACAGTTCACGCAGAAGCCTCAGAGATGTGTCCGTGACCCGGGGTCAGATGCAGCTTTTTATTCACACAACTCTTTGGTAAAAATAAAATGTTTTTGTTCGTGGTCTTAAAACTAACCTCGTCCATCTTTATTAACCGAAATGACAGAATCAATACAGCACAGCTTCTCTGACCCCGTCTTTCTAAAGCTTTTCAAATGACAGATTCTGCTCCAGTAATATGGAAAGCAAAAGTCTCTCTAAAATGAAAATTGTTTCCTGAAGAAGTCACACAAGTGCTGCTCGTTCCTTCTTTCCTTGTGAAGTTTAAACCAACACATCATTACAGTGGAGATTACTCCCAGCGTACCATGCCGCGAATGGAGCTGGCCCTTCCTACATCCAGGACATGGTTAAACTGTACACCCCAGCACGTGCACTCCGCTCTGCATCAGCCAAACGACTCGCTGCACCCTCGCTGCGAGGGGGACCCAAGTTCCCATCAGCAGAAACACGTGGGTTTGCTATCCTGGCTCCAAGATGGTGGAATGAGCTCCCCATTGACATCAGGACAGCAGAAAGCTTACACACCTTCCAGACTGAAAACTCATCTCTTTCGACTCCACTTCCAGCCATAGAATTACTAACAAAGCACTTATATACTAATAAAGGACTGGCTTACCTAAAGCCAGTTGAGTAGCACTTGAAGTGTTTGGCTATATGGAACCTGATGTACTTTATGATTCTGTTTCTTCAAGGTTGTGTCTTCCTGGTCGAATGTACTTATTGTAAGTCGCTTTGGATAAAAGCCTCAGCTAAATGTAATGTAATGACTTTCACATGAGTTTTCTAACAAGCTATAACCACATTGGGTGATTATCAGTCATTATGATGCACGGCATCCTGCTTCTAATTATGTGGCAAAGTGAAGATGTTTCTGTGCACTTACAGTCGAGCACTGCAGAGTCTCATCAGAGGACGCAGCGTCCACAGGGCGACGTGCGTTGAAGCTTGCCGGCGGGCGTGTCTGAAACTCGACCAACAACCAATCACATGAATCTCCCGCCCCGGACACACAAGCACGCGGTTTGATTGGCTAGAGCTCGTACTGGCATATGATTTGATTGGCTGACGCCTCCGTCGAAGCTTCAAAAGTTGAACATTGCTCAACTTTTGAAGCGAACAATGCGAGCAACGCGAAGCGACGGAACCACGATGCAGTTCGGCAAAGCGTGAGAAGCGTTGAAGCTTCAACGCACGCCGCCGTGTGGACGGGCCGTTAGAATCACAGAAAATACATGTTTACAGAACAGCACTGTGTTTATAGCGGGGGGGTCCAAACCTTTTTCACCGAGGGCCCAACCCAGTCTCACTGCATTTCGTGTTATAGTCACGAAATTAATGTAATCTATTGATTCGTGTTCACAAACAAGATTTTCACTTTTCTTTTGAGTCACACAGAACGATTTAAAAAGCAATGTATTTCTATTGGTAGTGTGTTTCGCGCCTGCACCACGTCTTTTTGTCGGGTCTTGGAAGACCAGAAACTGTGTGGTTCATAAAAACATGTTCTTACTCAATATCTTACCCTAAGCCCAAGCCTTTTATTTTAAATTGTATAATGTCTGAGTTTTTTTGCCGTCTGCGAGGAAAATAAATGACTCAGAGCCTCAGAATACTGACGTCTGCTTTTAAAATCGTTCTGTGGGACACGAAAAAAAGGGGAAAGTCGTGTTGCTGAACACGAATCAATAGATTAATTTCGTGACTATAACAAGAAATGCCGTGAGACTGGGTTGGAGGACCACACACAGAAAAATATACGAAGGGCTAATTGGGCTAGTAATAATAATAATATATGATACTTAAATAGTGCTTTTCTCAAGTACTCAGATCTTGTTCTTGAGTAAAAGTAGAAGTACTCAGATCTTGTTCTTGAGTAAAAGTAGAAGTACTCAGATCTTGTTCTTGAGTAAAGTAGAAGTACACAAGTCTTGTACTTGAGTAAAAGTAGAAGTACTCAGATCATGTACTTGAGTAAAAGTAGAAGTACTCAGATCTTGTTCTTGAGTAAAAGTAGAAGTACACAAGTCTTGTACTTGAGTAAAAGTAGAAGTACTCAGATCTTGTTCTTGAGTAAAAGTAGAAGTACACAAGTCTTGTACTTGAGTAAAAGTAGAAGTACTCAGATCTTGTTCTTGAGTAAAAGTAGAAAGTACTCAGATCTTGTTCTTGAGTAAAAGTAGAAGTACTCAGATCCTGTACTTGAGTAAAAGTAGAAGTACTCAGATCTTGTTCTTGAGTAAAAGTAGAAGTACTCAGATCTTGTTCTTGAGTAAAAGTAGAAGTACACAAGTCTTGTACTTGAGTAAAAGTAGAAGTACTCAGATCTTGTACTTGAGTAAAAGTAGAAGTACTCAGATCATGTACTTGAGTAAAAGTAGAAGTACTCAGATCTTGTTCTTGACTAAAAGTAGAAGTACACAAGTCTTGTACTTGAGTAAAAGTAGAAGTACTCAGATCTTGTTCTTGAGTAAAAGTAGAAGTACACAAGTCTTGTACTTGAGTAAAAGTAGAAGTACTCAGATCTTGTACTTGAGTAAAAGTAGAAGTACTCAGATCTTGTTCTTGAGTAAAAGTAGAAGCACTCAGATCTTGTACTTGAGTAAAAGTAGAAGTACTCAGATCTTGTACTTGAGTAAAAGTAGAAGTACTCAGATCTTGTACTTGAGTAAAAGTAGAAGTACTCAGATCTTGTACTTGAGTAAAAGTAGAAGTACTCAGATCTTGTACTTAGTAAAAGTAGAAGTACTCAGATCTTGTTCTTGAGTAAAAGTAGAAGTACTCAGATCTTGTTCTTGAGTAAAAGTAGAAGTACTCAGATCTTGTACTTGAGTAAAAGTAGAAGTACTCAGATCTTGTACTTGAGTAAAAGTAGAAGTACCAGAGTGTAGGAATACTCTGTTGCAGTCAAAGTCCTGCATTCAAAATGTTCCATGTTACAAATTAACATAACATTGTAATACTCAAGTAAAGTACAAGTACCTCAAAATTGTATTTAAGTACAGTACTTGAGTAAATGTTACTTAACACCTCTGCATCTTCAAAAACATAATTTAGAAGAAATTATGCAGTAACTTCATTTTCTCCTTTCTACCTTCACAAAGACATTTGGTCTGCTCTGTTCTCTCCTTTCACTATAAAATACTTATTCACTCAAATTGATTTTATTCAAAGGAAGCTCAACAGAGTGTCACGAGTCGACCATTTAGGACAAATCTATTCAAACTTGTAATTGAATAAATGAATGAATCAGAATGGTTTATTTATCGCAGGGTTATAAAGTTGAATGGTATTGGCTCCATTTAGGAATCTAAGAAAAACAAATAAATGCCAACGTCAGAAACTAAAGTAAGTAATATAGAATAAAGATAATTATGCCAAAATAAGAAGATAAAACGTCTTGTCACATCTTGTCATCTGGTGTATAAGAGGCTTTAAGCGTTGTTTATGATAGTATCTGTGGGAAAATAGATTTATAAATAGTAAAATACTATAAGATGCAGATTCAATTGTAACGTCCGTCTCACAGAAACAGATGGAAGTTATATGTCCTGTGTATTAGTGTGAGTCGTGTCACTGAGGTAAAGCAGTGGACCTTCTCTCAGGGATTATAGATGAGCATTAGGCTTTGCATCTCTCTGTAAACACGGACACATTTAGCTGTTTCCTGGCACGCTGTGTGAGGGAAATCACAGAGGAACATCTCCTGTCCTGGATCTCTGGAAGAACAGATTGCAGAGAGGAGAGAGGGAAGGCCTCGACCATCTGCTGCAGAAATGTGAAATCTGCACCTGTTTCCTGCCTCAAAATCTTCTGTCTTCAATCCAGTTTTATCACACAGAGAGTCGAGGTCGTCCCTTTTCTTTGATTTTATTTATTGTGAATGTTCCGACATCGTCCATGAACTTTTACAGACGCACAATTTATCCTTACTCTTGTTCTAAGAGACAAACATCACACAGAAAGCTTTTGTTTTACTCAAAACGCTGCAAGGCTGTTTTGAGTTTGTTCATCTCAAACCAAGCCACAAAAACGTTGGTTCATTCGTTCTGGGAAATTAAACTTAAAGGTGCGGCAGGTCATTTCGGAGAAACCAGCTCGAGTGCGCTAGAATTTGAAAATACACAGCCGGAAATAATCTGCCACTTCCTCACAGAGCCCCTCCTCCAACACACACGAACGCGCACATGACCAATGAGGGCACGAGATAAGTTTGTGCCCCGATGGAAGTCTGACAGGCAGGTAGGCCATCCAGTTACTTTAGCCGGCTCAGATGATTGGTCGAGCTTTCTACAGCGCCACGGCTTCAAAGCACTTCAGATATTCATTGCTATCGGGACGTTAAGAGCATTCCATGGAATATAACAACAAGTGAAGTGAATGACCTACCCCACCTTTAAGTGCTGTAGAAACACCTGTTGAGATCCAGCTGATCCCTCACAGTGTTTGTTGATCCTGTTTTCACTTTGTTTTTCTAGCATTTCTTGGAGAATTGTTTGAGATGTAGTCGCCAAAACGTTTCTGTTTTCTTCCTCTGCTTTCAAAAGCCTTTGTTTCAGTGCCCGTCAAAAGAAACCAAACACACAGAGACGAGCTGAACATAAAGCAGCTACAAACTAAATAAAATCAGAGCTGAAAGAGACTCAATACCTGACTGACTGCTGGATGAGAAACTTGCTCTCAGCGTGTTGTTCTGCAGCTGAGAGGTCATTGTTTCAGGTGAACATGCATATGAGAAAATATTCTCTTTATTTCTTCACTTCATATCGGTCAATCGGAGCCACTCTGTCTTTGTGTGCCTTTAACCTGGGCAATTTGTCCTCATCCTGTACATGTATGATACGTCTCCTTTAATCACTAACTTTGAAGTGAAGGAGTTCAAGTATCTCGGGGTTTTGTTCTCGAGTGAGGGAACAATGGAGAGTGAGATGGGCCGGAGAATCGGAGCAGCGGGAGCGGTACTGCAGTCGCTTTACCGCACCGTTGTGACGAAAGGGAGCTGAGCCAGAAGGCAAAGCTCTCTGTCTACCGGGCCGTTCCTACCCTCACCTCTGGTCCTGAAGGATGGGTCATGACCCAAAGAACGAGGTCGCGGATACAAGCGGTCGAGATGGGTTTTCTCCGCAGGGTGGCTGGCGTCTCCCTTAGGGATAAGGTGAGAAGTTCGGTCATCCGGGAGGGACTCGGAGTTGAGCCGCTCCTCCTTCGCGTCGAAAGGAGCCAGTTGAGGTGGTTCGGGCACCTAGTTAGGATGCCACCTGGGCGCCTCCCTAGGGAGGTGTTCCAGGCACGTCCAGCTGGGAAGAGACCAAGGGGTAGACCTAGGACCAGGTGGAGGGATTATATCTCTTCGCTGGCCTGGGAGCGCCTTGGGACCCCCCAGTCAGAGCTGGTTGATGAGGGGAAAGGAACGTTTGGGGCTCTCTGCTGGAACTGATACCCTCGCGACCCGACCACGGATAAGCAGGAGAAGATGGATGGATGGATAACTTTGATGTTCTACTA
>CADEHL010001531.1:37500-75000 GCA_902827135.1 Harpagifer antarcticus
GCTAAAGGAATTGTGCTTAAAGTCACGCATGGAGGTTTTCATTCATGTTATCTGTTCTGAGCATGGAGCTGAATCAAGCTGCTGCAGAGAGGCCGAAACACCCGGGAACTGAGGGGGTCGCATTTCAAAAATAAAAGCACAGAATAAGCCACTTAAGAGGCAGAGAGTATTTTTAACTCTGTGGTTCTCAGCCTGGAGGGGCGGGAGATGGTTTTAAAGAAATTGAATAAAAGAAAAAATACTTATTTCGGAGCGACATAGCTTCATTTTTACATGTTGCCCTTAGCTGTTTGGCAGCAATCATACAAATGTTTAGACACTTAAAAACATAGGAAGTGCATCTACCAGAAATGAACCATATTATTCTAGCGAGAGGTAAAGTTATATATCATTTCTTATTTCTAAACTCGAGAGTAAGACCATCCACTCATCAGGAAAATATGATCTGAGCAGTGGCGAACCGTGTCTATCACAACTGGACCTTCTGTAGACACACACACCCCCCAAAAATGTAAATTTTTTTAAATTAATTTTTTTACTTGTAGTACTGATACCGTCCACTAGACTCCTAGTTACGTCGCGAGCTGCGTACATGATTTCAAATACCGCGAAATAATCTGTGATGCGTTTGTGTGTATTGTGTTTGTTGCCCGGGGAAACCCTCTCAAGAAACACGGCTGTTGTTCTGCCTGCTGTGACG
The DNA here is from genome assembly GCA_902827135.1 of Harpagifer antarcticus. NCBI lineage: Eukaryota > Metazoa > Chordata > Actinopteri > Perciformes > Harpagiferidae > Harpagifer > Harpagifer antarcticus. The sequence goes on from CADEHL010001531.1 coordinate 38,201, forward strand.
TTAAGTTGCCTCTTGTAATTATGCCTTTAGCTTCAAAGTTGTTTTTATCATCTGAATTTGGCGAAACAAGTTTAATATTCTAAAAGCCAAGACTTTGTTTATTTATAATCAGATGAAACAAACTGTCACGGACCCTGCCGTGTCATCTATGATTACTACGCTTTCCATTCATAATGTCAGCGGAGGGAGGGAGGGGGGCGCTGAGGAACAGCAGAGTGCGGGCTGACAGGTGTCTGTGTGGACACTCCCCTTATTGTGCGTCAGCAGAGGCGACAAGTGTCCTAGGTTCAAGTTAGACGACTAATGTCTGGGTTAGTGTTCATGACTTCATGTGTATGTCATCTTAATGGTTAATCTCAATACTCACACATTTTCCGTGCTTTCCAATAGTTTAAAATAGTTTTATTCCACTGTTTAATAAGCTGTTCAATACAAACATGCCACTTGTACAAGTTAAATAACATTTCTGTGAACTCATATTTGTTCAGTGGCTCATTAGAGGATGTTCCCATTTTTGGGGATGTTCCCTTTCATTGTAAAATGTCAATGAAGATGTCAGACTTAGTATATTTGTTAATAATTACATACAACACATGGAATATTTGTGTGTGTGTGTGTGTGTGTGTGTGTGTTCCAAGTGAATCTGCGGCCCCCTGGTGGCCAGTACATCAATGATGTGGCCCCCACCACCATCAAAGTTGCCCATCCCTGATCTAGATCCTCTGTCTCGAGCCAGTGAACTAGCGGGCCTTCTAGCATACCCTGGAACTCTGAAAGAACACGCCCATTGGCTACAAATCAATATCTGATTGGTTGATCAAACTGTCAGTCCAAACGTACGCTCTCATTCAGTGCAACGGCCAGGGCCTTCGATCAAGGATGTAGAATACCTGGTTGAAGGATATTCTACCCAGAGACCCAGAACACGATCTGATTGGTTGCTTTCTTTTCTAACACAAACCCACTGAAATGCGTAGAGCATGGTCCGAGAAGGACAAACAAATCAACGTGACACTGTGATATTACAGATCAACAACATGGATACCATTCTCATTTATACATTTTATTTATATAATTAAATCGATTTTTAGTTTGTTTTATCTGAGTGTTCCCGGGTGTTCTCTGGATACCTTGAAGGCCCTGACGGTTCGCCACTGGATCTGAGGTCAGTGTGAAGGTGTGTCCTTTTTCATAGACGTCAACACAATCTTCACCTTTTATATCCAGAGGTCTCGCATTGAGTAACTTTGTTTATAACATTAAAGGTTTGAATATGAATATATTACATTAGCTTGTTTTATGTTTATTTCCTTTGCTGTCTTTAAGGTGTTCCCGCTGCACTATTTCTTAATGCTCGTAATGTCTCTCATTTTTTGTAAAGCACTTTGAATTGCCTTGTGTTGAAAGGTGCTGTATAAATTAACTTGTTATCTTCAAACCAAATCTACCTCCTGAACAAATAAAGATTACATTTTCAAGATTCAAAGCTTTATCATACAACTGATACAATGGGTGCGTCCACACAGCAGCTTTAAACAAATCTTCCACCGCTTCTCTGCCCATTGACTTTGAATGGGGATGACGTCACTTTGCCTCGCTTTTCGCCGAACTGCATTGTGGGGGAGCGAAGCGAAGATTTCCAGGATTCAAAAGTTGAGCAATGTTCAACTTTTGAAGCTGAGCTGGAAGCGTCAGCCAATCAAATCCCGTGAATGCAAATCTGACAGTTCAAGCGCTAGCCAATCAAACCACGTGTATGCTGGGAGAGCCAGACCGCAGTTCATTTCCTCATATTCCAAACGAGAAATTAGCAAATCACCCGGTTCTTTACGACCAGACTATTTACCGGGATACAAACCGGAGGAACCAGGCATGAAGGGAGGAGGCAGAGACAGGAGGCAGGAGGCAGGAGGCAGGAGGCAGGAGGCAGAGACAGTGGGTGAAACTGGCCTGTTTGGGGATTTTATATATATATATATATATTGCTCGCATAAAATCCCCGGGGTTTTTTGCTTTGTATGTCGGGGGCGGGAGATTCATGTGATTGGTTGTTGGTCTCGTTGCTCGCAAAAAATCTCCAAGCTTTCAGACACGCCCAGCTCCAAGACTTTCAAGATTTTTGAAAAGATGCTGTGTGGACGTGCCAACGGCCCCTACACACGGCGGCGTGCGTTGTCGCTTGCCGGTGGGGAGGGGCTGAAACTCGACCAACAACCAATCACACGAATCTCCCGCCCCAGACACACAAGCACGCGGTTTGATTGGCTAGAGCTTGTACTGGCATATGATTTGATTGGCTGACGCCTCCGTCGAGGCTTCAAAAGTAGAACGTTGCTCTACTTTTGCCGCGAGAAAAGCTACGCTTCGCTCCCACAATGCAGTTCGGCGAAACGTGACGTCACCCCATTCAAAGTGAACGGGCAGAAGCGTTGAAGAGTCAACGCACGCCGCCGTGTGTAGGGGGCAGGCTGATCTCAGGATTCAAAAGTTGAGCAATGTTCAACTTTTGAATCTTCTGAAGCTTTCGGTGGAAGCGTCAGCCAATCAAATCATATGCCAGTACAAGCTCTCGCCAATCAAACCGCTGCTTGTGTGTCAGGGGCGGGAGATTCATGTGATTGGTTGTTGGTCGAGCTTCAGACACGCCCGCCGGCAAGCTTTTTCCAAAGCCGCAGTGTGGATGTTTTGAGATGTGCAAGTTAATACAAATAAATAGAAATAGTGCAAGAAGTCGATATACAACTAAATGGAATATGATATATTAGATAAATAATGTGCAAGATGTAAACAGATGATTTGAATGGATGTTCTTTACAGAGTTCAGGTGTTTAGTAGTCTACTCTTATGGCTTACAGTTTAAAACCTGAGTGTAATTATATATATTTTGGTCATTCTCACTTCATTTTGATCTCACACACAGATTGATTTAACCTCACACTGATTTTCACTATGGTTTTACTCTGAAAGTCTGGACCGGAAGTGGTCTCCTCTCCCCCAGGTGTCTTCACACACAGAAGACCCCTCCCTTTCTCCCATTCACTGAGCAGGATTCACACTGAAAGGTAAAAGGATGTGATTCTCACTGCGACTCTTCCTCACTGAGCGGATCTCCATCAGGATCCTCTGACTGGGATTTAAACACACAGCTGATGACTGTCTGCAGGTGAGAGTGTGTCTGTCTTTGTGTGAGTGTGTCAATGTGTGTGAGTGTGTGTCAATGTGTGTGTGTGTGTCGCCTGTTGCTCATCTGCCTGTCTGCTGTAATGTCTCCGCTATGCTCGCTGCTGTTCCTGATCTTTAATGCAGATTGTGCAGGATGTGAAACATGTCTTTTGTCATGGTGTGTGTTCATGATGATCCTAATGAATATGTGCTGGGTGTCTGTCAGTTCAGGTGATGCGTGATGTTTTCACAGGGAAGCCAGGCGCCATTAAAAAATAACGAGTTAATGTTCCTGTGGTTATTAGAGACCTGAGACAAGATGTAAAATAAATAAAAATACGGCTGTGTAATGTTTAAATGCTATTCTTTAATTCGGCGTATATAGAAGTCACATTCATTTCTTTATTTTGTGTACAAATGTAACTTTATCGCAGCTCAGCTTTCTGTTTAGTTCCATCCGGGGGGCGGAGGGCCAATGCGAATTAGATATAAAAGTAAAAATCATGTTCACATAATTCATGCTAGTTGATTATGGTGTGTGCCGACATTTAATCCAGGCCCTACAGATTCAGAATCCGAGTTTTATTTTTCTATAAATCCAACTGTTGCTTGTCAGGGAAGCAGGATAAGTTAAAATGGCAAATGTTTAAAAGGAGTTTTGGCGGATCGGGGGCCAGTTTATCGGACTGGGTTTCCTGATAGCATTAGGTGTGTTTCTGGAGCTTATTGTTCATGTGTGTCCTTCTGTTTGCTCCGAAGCAACAGGCTGTGTTTGCGTGTCTGTCATATGAGAGCTGCACATCAGATGCCTGCAGCAGGATCATTCATCAGGTGTGCTTAATGCAGAAACAGCTGCAGACCTCAGGGTGTGTTGATTCATATTTGGTGATTCAATGCAGCCTCTGATATTCTGAGGGTCGGGGTAAACACACACAGATATGGATGATTGTCTCATTAGAATACAGCTAGATCTGAATTGCCCTTTGAGAAACAGCTTGTTTCTCTAATGCACCCTGGTGGGAGACTATTGGAATAACCGATTGTGAATCTAAATTAGTATCCAGTGCTTTTGTGTCTAAAGGCCAAACAAACACAAATATTGTTAATTGGTACTCTGTGATACCGTGTAATACTGCAGAAGAGGACGCTTGTTTATACGGTTATTTTCACTGCCAGATCTCTTGTTTGGATTTGTAACTTTCCAAAAATACCAACACAGCTAACCAATCGGAGCAGACTGGGCCCTGGTTTCAGACAGAGGGTGAAAAGAGGCAGGCAGTATGAGAACAAGAAAGAGCTTTTTGAACATTAAAGCATGGAGACATGTAGAGACACTACATACTGATATACACCTGAACATCAGCAGGAGAGGACTCTTTAAAGTAGAGACACTACATACTGATATACACCTGAACATCAGCAGGAGAGGACTCTTTAAAGTAGAGACACTACATACTGATATACACCTGAACATCAGCAGGAGAGGACTCTTTAAAGTAGAGACACTACATACTGATATACACCTGAACATCAGCAGGAGAGGACTCTTTAAAGTAGAGACACTACATACTGATACACACCTGAACATCAGCAGGAGAGGACTCTTTAAAGTAGAGACACTACACACTGATATACACCTGAACATCAGCAGGAGAGGACTCTTTAAAGTAGAGACACTACATACTGATATACACCTGAACATCAGCAGGAGAGGACTCTTTAAAGTAGAGACACTACATACTGACCTGGAAATGAGACTAATAGGACCTTTTGAATAACATTAATATTTCTGTTTAACCGTTTACATCCATTAACAGTGGAGTCACAGATGTCTTCGGCCTTTCAGCTCAAACGTGTAATCCCTCGCTCTCACAGGTTATCTGACCTTTCTCTGTGGAAACCTGGAACACTAGCGGAGACTCTTTTTTCTGAGGCTTCATACTTTTAATTTGTCCTGCTGCCAAAAAAGCCCAGGGCCAGTAAGTGCTCCTCACCACTGGGCTAATAATGATTTGATTGCGACGTCTTCCCGTCTCAGAGAAAGCACAGACGCACTGATTGCAGGCCATTTTCAAAGCAGGTAGTCCTCTTATTTTCCTCAATTTTGTCGCCTTTAAAAGCAGAGCTATGCTTGTCAGTGACTACAGCGAACAGACGACTGCTGGCTATGAAACTTGTTCATATTTTGTTCAAGGCTGTGGCTCAGTGGATAGTGTGATGGACTTCGAATCAGGGAGTTCGAGTCCCACTGCAGTCAGCATGTCGTTGTGTCCCTGAGACACTTCACCCCAAAGTGCTCCTGTGGGGATTGTCCTCAGTGTTGAGTATGTAAGTCGCTTTGGATAAAAGCGTCTAACAAGTGACATGTAATAAATAATTGTGAATTATTTCAGTTTCCATGGCTTTCCAATGACATGGCTCAGTATGTAATGTCAACATCATTCTTTGTACTCTAAACAGTATGTAATTTGTGCTTTAAACTAACTGTATGTAATTGACTGCCACTCTCAATCAAAACACCGTCTTACAAAATATGACGGAGCAGATATTGGGAGTGTGTTATTTCAGTCAGCTACTAGCCTAGAATTAATACATTTGTCATCATTCACTATCTTTGTACCGGTAGCAGATGTATCCATAGAGGTCTCCTCCTCTCTAGCATGTTCAGACATAGTGCTTAAAGCCATTCAAACACTTAATATAGGAGATTATCTTTAAAAACCGTGTTTACTTGATGGACACTGGGCGTAGCGGCTACGAGCTAAATGCTAATTTGAGGTCAGCTGGTTTCTCTGTGGAGATTCAGAGTAAGATCCTTCATCTTGGAGTTAAGCAGTGTGTTGCAAAGACAACTGCAATCTAGGTGATTCTACGGCGCCATCGTTACCTTGATCAAAATGTCTTTAGGTTTGAAAATCGTTGTAAGGATTAAGTATAACGCTATTACACAACTCAGTGAAATATATTAAACAGCTCTAGTTGTTGTTAGACATTTAAATCTGAACATTTTTACATATTATACCTTTTTTTTTTAACGCTGCATTAAAGGCCGTTTTTGGCCACTAGGGGGCAGCAGAACCACGTGTTAAATAAAACTGACATAGTAATACCTCTCGTTTTATTAGCTTCCATGTTGGGGATCAGTTGCCTGTATTCAAACAGAGCACCATCCCCATTCAGAGTGTAACTTTAGTTTCATCAAATGTTTCTTAAGAACCAGGATTTAAAGCTCTACTCATTTCACCTCAGACAAGGGAACTCTTTTCGTCAGTCTTTACACGCTTCTGTTCCAACGTCTGATTTATGAAAGGGTTGCAACTTAAATCTATGCAAACACTAGAACCATTTTCACGTATATAGTGACGTGTTAATGCTATAAGTGTTAAATTATATACTTAGAGTTGTCCATTTGTGATTGGATTAACAAACTATTAGATTAGATTTACTTGTATTGATCCCAGATTGTGGATTTCTTCTGTCACAGCAGCGTGTAGCACCTGAATACAAAATGTATAAACAATATTAATATACAGATAAATACAGTCTGCCGGCCTCCATCTAACAGCGATGCATACGAATAACATTATAAGTATAATTATATAATTATAAACAGGGCAACAAGACACTTTTAAAAACATAAAAACTGGATCTTTGAATCTTTTATTCATCCGAAATGTAACTCAAATGTTCAGACGTCTTAAAGTCTGCAAACCAGTGTTTTCGAATGAGCTGTTTTTACTCAAACCGTGCACACGTCTCTTTATCATCACCATTTATCCGCTGCCAATAACTCCCAGATGAAGTGTGTGTTCAGGATTCCCAGAGGACGTCTCCCACCTCCGACCGTCTGCGTTTTCTATGAAAAGAGTCCAGAAAAACCCATTTAAACCCCAGACTGAAATCCCTGGATGGGTTTTTTTAATTACTCTCATTGTTCCGTCTCCCTGAACGGGGCATTGAATTTGTTTTCCTTGAATCATTAGGCACCTTAATGTGCTGGTACACACTCAATGAATAATGGCCAAGAATCCTTGGAGTGCCGGAGAGGAGAAACTGAACTCTAGCGTGGGCGTTTCTCAGACATTTCAGCTGTGCAGGAAACACCGATTCATCCTACCTTTCAGAAACGCTCAGTGTTGCACTAATCCCTGGGGTGAGGAAGGCCCGCTGCTTTAAGGGTTCATTCAAGATGCGAGATGCAGGACAGCTTCTCCTGTGTAACTGGACTTCAAATCACACTGTACATTTCACATTTATTTCAATTCAATATTCCATTCCTCACACACTTAATGTATAATATCCTGCTTTAAATGTTGTTACAGCACATTTGAATTTCCACTTTTTGAATGGTATTTTATTTCTATTCGAGACGTCTATTCTAGTCTTTTCATTTCTCTTATGTGCAATGATTCAAGATTCAAGGCTTTATTGTCATTCGTACATACAGCTCCTCCGACAGAGCAACACAATAAAACAGATAAAATAGTGCAAGTAAATACAATTTCCCAGATTGGGATCAATAAGTACTTCTTATCTTATCTTGTGTTCCGATGCTGGAGGGTTTCAGGTTAGTCTTGAATACAGCAGGAGTGTTGGAGTTAGAGGTGAGACTCGGAGTTAAAGGGAGTTGTGCCTCTGGGGGATGAAAAGGAGAAAGTAGACCTGTTTTAAAGGTCCCCTATTATACTGTTTGTCATCAGTATATCACAGGTCTCAGATATATCCAGAGCCTGTCTCTGATTGGCTGAAACACCAAAGATATCATTGCAGCATTACCCACAATCCCCTCTGTTTCAGCCCTGTTTCCAAAGTGCTGATTCTCTGTCTGTTACTTTAGATGAAAATAAGGAGCCCCTCCCCACGCCCCTCTGAGAGACATTTGGTTACAAAGACCTCAATGGAGCTCTAGAGGAGATTCAGGTGATAAGGAGGGGGAGGGTTACCTTGGTTGCTGATTGGCTAATGGTTACACAAGACAACACATCGTTATGACATCATAAAGTGGCCAAAATCTGATCAGCTCATTTTCAGAAAGAGAGAGAATCTTTGTTCCTGAAACTTTTAGAGTCTCTTTCCACAGAGGGGACACATGTTGATGTAGAAGAGACATGAAGAAGAGGGGACACATGTTGATGTAGAGGAGACATGAAGAAGAGGGGACACATGTTGATGTAGAGGAGACATGAAGAAGAGGGGACACATGTTGATGTAGAGGAGACATGAAGAAGAGGGGACACATGTTGATGTAGAAGAGACATGGAGAAGAGGGGACACATGTTGATGTAGAAGAGACATGGAGAAGAGGGGACACATGTTGATGTAGAAGAGACATGAAGAAGAGGGGACACATGTTGATGTAGAAGAGACATGAAGAAGAGGGGACACATGTTGATGTAGAGGAGACATGAAGAAGAGGGGACACATGTTGATGTAGAGGAGACATGAAGAAGAGGGGACACATGTTGATGTAGAAGAGACATGAAGAAGAGGGGACACATGCTGATGTAGAAGAGACATGGAGAAGAGGGGACACATGCTGATGTAGAAGAGACATGAAGAAGAGGGGACACATGTTGATGTAGAAGAGGGGACACATGTTGATGTAGGAGAGACATGAAGAAGAGGGGACACATGTTGAAGTAGGAGAGACATGGAGAAGAGGGGACACATGTTGATGAAGAAGAGGGGACACATGTTGATGAAGAAGAGTGGACACATGTTGATGTAGGAGAGACATGAAGAAGAGGGGACACATGTTGAAGTAGGAGAGACATGAAGAAGAGGGGACACATGTTGATGTAGAAGAGACATGAAGAAGAGGGGACACATGTTGATGAAGAAGAGGGGACACATGTTGATGAAGAAGAGGGGACACATGGTGATGTAGAAGAGACATGAAGAAGAGGGGACACATGTTGATGTAGAAGAGACATGAAGAAGAGGGGACACATGTTGATGTAGAAGAGACATGAAGAAGAGGGGACACATGTTGATGTAGAAGAGAAATGAAGAAGAGGGGACACATGTTGATGTAGAAGAGACATGAAGAAGAGGGGACACATGTTGATGTAGAAGAGACATGAAGAAGAGGGGACACATGTTGATGAAGAAGAGGGGACACATGGTGATGTAGAAGAGACATGAAGAAGAGGGGATACATGTTGATGAAGAAGAGGGGACACATGTTGATGTAGAAGAGACATGAAGAAGAGGGGACACATGTTGATGTAGAAGAGACATGAAGAAGAGGGGACACATGTTGATGTAGAAGAGACTTGAAGAAGAGGGGACACATGTTGATGTAGAAGAGAAATGAAGAAGAGGGGACACATGTTGATGTAGAAGAGACATGGAGAAGAGGGGACACATGTTGATGTAGAAGAGACATGAAGAAGAGGGGACACATGTTGATGTAGAAGAAACATGAAGAAGAGGGGACACATGTTGATGTAGAAGAGACATGAAGAAGAGGGGACACGTGTTGATGTAGAAGAGAAATGAAGAAGAGGGGACACATGTTGATGTAGAAGAGACATGAAGAAGAGGGGACACATGTTGATGTAGAAGAGACATGAAGAAGAGGGGACACATGTTGATGTAGAAGAGGGGACACATGTTGATGTAGAAAAGACATGAAGAAGAGGGGACACATGTTGATGTAGAAGAGACATGAAGAAGATGGGACACATGTTGATGTAGAAGAGACATGAAGAAGAGGGGACACATGTTGATGTAGAAGAGACATGAAGAAGAGGGGACACATGTTGATGTAGAAGAGACATGAAGAAGAGGGGACACATGTTGATGTAGAAGAGGGGACACATGTTGATGTAGAAAAGACACGAAGAAGAGGGGACACATGTTGATGTAGAAGAGACATGAAGAAGAGGGGACACATGTTTATGTAGAAGAGACATGAAGAAGAGGGGACACATGTTGATGTAGAAGAGACATGAAGAAGAGGGGACACATGTTGAAGTAGGAGAGACATGAAGAAGAGGGGACACATGTTGAAGTAGAAGAGGGGACACATGGTGATGTAGAAGAGACATGAAGAAGAGGGGACACATGTTGATGTAGAAGAGACATGAAGAAGAGGGGACACATGTTGATGTAGAAGAGAAATGAAGAAGAGGGGACACATGTTGATGAAGAAGAGGGGACACATGTTGATGTAGAAGAGACATGAAGAAGAGGGGACACATGTTGATGTAGAAGAGACATGAAGAAGAGGGGACACATGTTGATGTAGAAGAGACATGAAGAAGAGGGGACACATGTTGATGTAGAAGAGACTAGAAGAAGAGGGGACACATGTTGATGTAGAAGAGAAATTAAGAAGAGGGGACACATGTTCATGTAGAAGAGACCTGAAGAAGAGGGGACACATGTTGATGTAGAAGAGACATGAAGAAGAGAGGGGACACATGTTGATGTAGAAGAGACATGAAGAAGAGGGGACACATGTTGATGTAGAAGAGACATGAAGAAGAGGGGACACATGTTGATGTAGAAGAGACATGAAGAAGAGGGGACACATGTTGATGTAGAAGAGAAATGAAGAAGAGGGGACACATGTTGATGTAGAAGAGACATGAAGAAGAGGGGACACATGTTGATGTAGAAGAGACATGAAGAAGAGGGGACACATGTTGATGTAGAAGAGGGGACACATGTTGATGTAGAAAAGACATGAAGAAGAGGGGACACATGTTGATGTAGAAGAGACATGAAGAAGAGGGGACACATGTTGATGTAGAAGAGACATGAAGAAGAGGGGACACATGTTGAAGTAGGAGAGACATGAAGAAGAGGGGACACATGTTGATGTAGAAAAGACACGAAGAAGAGGGGACACATGTTGATGTAGAAGAGACATGAAGAAGAGGGGACACATGTTGAAGTAGGAGAGACATGAAGAAGAGGGGACACATGTTGATGTAGAAGAGACATGAAGAAGAGGGGACACATGTTGATGTAGAAGAGACATGAAGAAGAGGGGACACATGTTGATGTAGAAGAGAAATGAAGAAGAGGGGACACATGTTGATGTAGAAGAGACATGAAGAAGAGGGGACACATGTTGATGTAGAAGAGACATGAAGAAGAGGGGACACATGTTGAAGTAGGAGAGACATGAAGAAGAGGGGACACATGTTGATGTAGAAGAGACATGAAGAAGAGGGGACACATGTTGATGTAGAAGAGACATGAAGAAGAGGGGACACATGTTGATGTAGAAGAGACATGAAGAAGAGGGGACACATGTTGAAGTAGGAGAGACATGAAGAAGAGGGGACACATGTTGATGTAGAAGAGACATGAAGAAGAGGGGACACATGTTGATGTAGAAGAGACATGAAGAAGAGGGGACACATGTTGATGTAGAAGAGACATGAAGAAGAGGGGACACATGTTGATGTAGAAGAGACATGAAGAAGAGGGGACACATGTTGATGTAGAAGAGACATGAAGAAGAGGGGACACATGTTGATGTAGAAGAGACATGAAGAAGAGGGGACACATGTTGATGTAGAAAAGACACGAAGAAGAGGGGACACATGTTGATGTAGAAGAGACATGAAGAAGAGGGGACACATGTTGAAGTAGGAGAGACATGAAGAAGAGGGGACACATGTTGATGTAGAAGAGACATGAAGAAGAGGGGACACATGTTGATGTAGAAGAGACATGAAGAAGAGGGGACACATGTTGATGTAGAAGAGACACGAAGGAGAGGGGACACATGCTGATGTAGAAGAGACATGAAGAAGAGGGGACACATGTTGATGTAGAAGAGGGGACACATGGTGATGTAGAAGAGACATGAAGAAGAGGATTTTGCAGAATAGGTGACATTCTTTTCAGTGGACATATGGAGATAACTTTGATCCGTTTGACTTTATATACTTTTCTTAGCAACTTATCATATTATCAATCGATCATATGTTGTTCATTTTGTACTTTATCGACCTATCGGGGATTGGGAGGTAACCGTTATCATTTTTACGTTTCTGATTATCGTACGAAATACAGACATGACCCCCGTCATTTTTACCATAACGACTATTAAAAAACATACGGACAAGAGCTCAATCGTTGTTATGTGTTGACCTGACGATATATGGACATTAGTCTTTTCATTTTAGCAGCTCGTCCTTGTTCTTTCTGAGCAAAGCTCTCTCATGGATCAACTGTAAATATGCAGGCAGTGAAAACCTGGGGAATGGCTGACATTCGTGTTCACAAAATAAGAGAGTGCATGAAGGACAAAGAGAAATAAATCAGACGTTGATTCTCACAGAAGGCCATTCGGCGCTTTCACACCGGAGTACGTTTCCAGGAATAGTTCCGATAGTTCCTGGGATTTTGCGTTCACCCCAAAAAGATCTGGAACTCGAACGTTATTTTGCGAACCTTTTCTGATTGGCTGAGCGGATTGCAAACCACGCCCCGTAAAACTCTGAAAAGTTTTGTGAAGCCGCCATTTTATTTGCTGGCATTAGCATTATTAGCATTAGCATTAGCCCAGCGCAGAAACGCAGAGAGACTAACTTATGGCGACACAAAAGAAAACATGGGAGCGGTGGAGATGAGGAGGTGTCGGCGTTCTGGCGATTTACTCGGAAGGCTTCAATAGAAGCCTTCCCCAACTCCGGGGACTTCCGGCCGGGGACTTTGGGCGGCAGTATACGCCGTGAAGTTGTTTGTAGCCTGCCAGTAAACCCACAGCAGAAGAAGAAGAAGAAGAGACGTCAGCGGCTTCATTTGCCTAATCCTCCCCCAGGGACTTATTCCCGTGTGAACGCGATCTGTACTTAGTTCATGAGAACTAGAGTTCATGAGAACTAAAGAGTTCTGATGAACTAAAGAGTTCTGATGAACTAAAGAGTTCTGATGAACTAAAGAGTTCTGTTGAACTAAAGAGTTCCGATGAACTAAAGAGTTCCGTTGAACTAAAGAGTTCCGATGAACTAAAGAGTTCTGTTGAACTAAAGAGTTCTGTTGAACTAAAGAGTTCCGATGAACTAAAGAGTTCTGTTGAACTAAAGAGTTCCGATGAACTAAAGAGTTCTGTTGAACTAAAGAGTTCCGATGAACTAAAGAGTTCCGTTGAACTAAAGAGTTCCGATGAACTAAAGAGTTCCGTTGAACTAAAGAGTTCCGATGAACTAAAGAGTTCCGATGAACTAAAGAGTTCCGATTTTAGTTCCGATGAACTAAAGAGTTCCGTTGAACTAAAGAGTTCCGATGAACTAAAGAGTTCCGTTGAACTAAAGAGTTCCGATGAACTAAAGAGTTCCGATGAACTAAAGAGTTCCGTTGAACTAAAGAGTTCCGATGAACTAAAGAGTTCTGTTGAACTAAAGAGTTCCGATGAACTAAAGAGTTCCGATGAACTAAAGAGTTCCGATGAACTAAGTACTGGGAACTAAGTACGGCAAAGTACTTGGTGTGAAAGCGCCTATTGTTAGTTTGTTGACATTATGATATGTAAATGATCACAAAACCTACCCAAAGAAAAGGCAATATTTACCACGTAATGAATAGAAACCTTGATAGTAAAAGGCGTTGAAAAGGAGGCCTTTCTCCGAGCCTTCAGGATCTTATTCTAGAAATCAGACTTCTCTCTGAAGCATATTCAGATCTGAAGGTCCCTCAAGCTAATGGCTCCAAATTCACTTTGACAGCTCCATTTTCTTTTTTAGTCACGCTGGCTGAGTGTCTCTGGGGAGGGAAAACTTCCCCGCTCGCTGACTCCGGTCCAGAATGAAATATGGGATGGATTTTCCTGACATTTGAATTTGACTTTAGCTCCAGTTCAACCAGGAGCCTCACATTTATATTCCTGACTCACAGGCAGAGGTTTCCCCGGACAAAACACAAGGAGAGGAGGAGGCTGGGGACGAGATGTCAAACAGATCGGAGGAGAAGACGTTATGGTGAAACTGAGGGGGTTTCTGTGGGGAAACGACCATTTCCTGTATGGACTGAAAGAGCTTTGAGAAAGATACTGGCAACTACATATATTTCAATCAGGAGAGACTTCATTTGAGTCTTTGGCGATTAGACCCCGATCCTGATATCGTATACTTTAAGGGTGGAAGTGTAGCCTTGAGTATATAGAGTGGCGAAGTCCCGCCCATCTACTTCCGACCTTATTTCTTCAAAAGTATGTATTGAAGTCAATGGAGAGAGAAAACGTATCTTTCGATCCCGTTTGAATTGTGCCACGAATTACACACATGATGTCAATCTTAAAAAATCATTTCCAAAAAAGTCACAGTTTGTCGTAAAACTGTTGAAATATAAGACTATGAAAAATACGCAACTAGAAAGACTACAAATCCCAGAGTCCCGGTCCCGCATGCTGGCTCTCACGGAACAGACTGACTCCCCTTGTGTGTGCAGTTCTCAACGTGCTACATGGGTTTTACGACACATTTTAATTTTTTTGACTTTCAAAATTATCTTTTAAATTGCCAAACATCATGTGTGTAACTCGTGGCACAATTCAAACGGGATCGAGAGATAATCTTTCTCTCTCCATTGACTTCAATGCATACTTTTTCCTAAATAAGGTCCCATGGAGGAAAGGGAGCGACTTCGCCTCTCTATAGAAAAGACACAAAGTCTAGATACTGGTGAGGATGATGAAGATCTGGATTTGATGAGACGAGAGGATGATGAAGATCTGGATTTGATGAGACGAGAGGATGATGAAGATCTGGATTTGATGAGACGAGAGGATGAAGAGGATGATGAAGATCTGGATTTGATGAGACGAGGATAATGAAGATCTGGATTTGATGAGACGAGAGGATGATGAAGATCTGGATTTGATGAGACGAGAGGATGATGAAGATCTGGATTTGATGAGACGAGAGGATGAAGAGGATGATGAAGATCTGGATTTGATGAGACGAGGATAATGAAGATCTGGATTTGATGAGACGAGAGGATGATGAAGATCTGGACTTGATGAGACGAGAGGATGAAGAGGATGATGAAGATCTGGATTTGATGAGACGAGGATGATGAAGATCTGGATTTGATGAGACGAGAGGATGATGAAGATCTGGATTTGATGAGACGAGAGGATGATGAAGATCTGGATTTGATGAGACGAGGATGATGAAGATCTGGATTTGATGAGACGAGAGGATGATGAAGATCTGGACTTGATGAGACGAGAGGATGATGAAGATCTGGATTTGATGAGACGAGAGGATGAAGAGGATGATGAAGATCTGGATTTGATGAGACGAGGATGATGAAGATCTGGATTTGATGAGACGAGGGGATGAAGAGGATGATGAAGATCTGGATTTGATGAGACGAGGGGATGAAGAGGATGATGAAGATCTGGACTTGATGCGGAGAAGGGATGAAGAGGATGATGAAGATCTGGATTTGATGGGATGAAGAGGATGATGAAGATCTGGACTTGACGCGGAGAAGGGATGAAGAGGATGATGAAGATCTGGACTTGACGCGGAGAAGGGATGAAGAGGATGATGAAGATCTGGACTTGATGAGACGAGGGGATGAAGAGGATGATGAAGATCTGGATTTGACGCGGTGAAGGGATGAAGAGGATGATGAAGATCTGGATTTGGGGCGTGTGTGTTTGAGAAAGTCCCTCTGGAGGACACACATGGATGTTAGCCTCTGCAGACCATTGACATGCACTAAACCCTTGAACAGCAGTCTGCAGGAGAGGCAACCCCACAGGAAGCCTCAAAGGCTCCGTTCTGTTTACCTCGCATTGTTTGACTCGTTGCATTGTTTGACTCGTTGCATTGTTTGACTCGTTGCATTGTTTGACTCGTTGCATTGTTTGACTCGTTGCATTGTTTGACTCGTTGCATTGTTTGACTCGTTGCATTGTTTGACTCGTTGCATTGTTTGACTCGTTGCATTGTTTGACTCGTTGCATTGTTTGACTCGTTGCATTGTTTGACTCGTTGCATTGTTTGACTCGTTGCATTGTTTGACTCGTTGCATTGTTTGACTCGTTGTTGGACGGTTCTGCTCCAGCTTTGTTTCCTCCTCGATGGACCTCTGTTCCACCAGATGGATTAAGTCAACAGTGATAATGAGGATGCTCAGAATGTAAGAGGTTTTATATTCCCTGCACAAAGAAGCAGGCGAACAGCAGCTGCATGAACACACACTAAGTACATTTACTCAGGTACAGTTTAGGAATACGTACTTTACTCGAGTATTTCCGTTTAATGCTGCGTATACTTCTACTCCACTACATTTAGAATTAACTCAAGTATCTCTACACGTTGATTTCTCAGCGTTAGATGCTTTTGCAGATTGCTTTAGAGAACACGTGTCATGCATCTCTAAAGATTCAGACTGAGCTGTTTGAGGAATGAAAACATTGAGATGCTTTAAGATCAGATAAGAAGTACTTGTGTTGTGTTGCAGCAGCATCAAAAGACATAGAAGTGTACAATAACATAAAGTTAGGAATTAAAGTGAATTATTTGACAGTCAGAACTTTGTAGGAAAGAAACTAATAAAATGGGAGTTTATGCCACAAAAGAGCATGCTATCTAATCCTATATATGTCGGCCATGTTCCTGCAGGATGAGACGTTGATCCATCACATCGTCGTTTGTCCTGCAGCGGAAGATGTTTTCTAACCATCGATCCTCAAGGTCTCTCAGAAAAGGAAACAAAAGGTTCTGTTCTGTGTGTTATAAACAACTCGGAGCATGTGTGTGAGATCAGTGTGTGTGTGAAGGAGGAGTGTGTGAGATCAGTGGGTGTGAAGGAGTGTGTGTGTGAAGGAGGGGTGTATGAGATCAGTGTGTGTGAAGGAGGAGTGTGTGAAGGAGGGGTGTGTGAGATCAGTGGGTGTGAAGGAGTGTGTGTGAAGGAGGGGTGTGTGTGTGAGATCAGTGGGTGTGAAGGAGTGTGTGTGAAGGAGGAGTGTGTGAAGGAGGGGTGTGTGAGATCAGTGGGTGTGAAGGAGTGTGTGTGAAGGAGGGGTGTATGAGATCAGTGTGTGTGTGAAGGAGGGGTGTATGAGATCAGTGTGTGTGAAGGAGGGGTGTATGAGATCAGTGTGTGTGAAGGAGGAGTGTGTGAGATCAGTGTGTGTGAAGGAGGAGTGTGTGTGTGAAGGAGTGTGTGAGATCAGTGGGTGTGAAGGAGTGTGTGTGAAGGAGGGGTGTATGAGATCAGTGTGTGTGAAGGAGGGGTGTGTGAGATCAGTGTGTGTGAAGGAGTGTGTGTGTGAGATCAGTGTGTGTGTGAGATCAGTGTGTGTGAAGGAGGGGTGTATGAGATCAGTGTGTGTGAAGGAGGGGTGTGTGTTCATGTGATGTGAGACGGTGACTCACAAAGAGCTGTGTGTGAGATCAGTGAGAGAAATCAACCCCGTCTCCTAAAAAGTACGTTCCCACAGAACTAAACTGCATTCTAATTACGTTTAGCCAGAAACGTATTTTCTCCCACGTCACGTTCGTTATGAACGTTTCTCAAATACGTTTATTTTCTACATATCTTTGCCATTTATTGTCTTGTTTATAATCATAGTAATTTATAAATATCATTTTAGAGCACACAATTGAAATCAGTAGGCGAGGCTGTAATTTCTCCAACTGTTCCTCTCATGAGGCGGAACATAATAGTTTATCAGCCAAAAAGCTGCTGTGTCGTTTATTGCTCCTCAAACATTACAACAAATCCAGAGATACGTGTTTCTGAACTTCCTCTAAGAAGAAAGGACAGCAACAGAAGAGCTCTGTGACGCCAGATGTGGTGTTGTTAATGCGATACGATATCAGTTTAGGATGGCCGAAGACACTACACTACCCATAATCCCAAGCTATCGTTTGGGACTACAGTCCCGTTGACAAACCCCGTGATTAATCTTCAAGCTCTGGGATTGGATGTTGGAGTGGCAGTGCGCCAAGGTTACGCCGAGCGTCAAGCTCTTTGAAATGGAACGAAACCACGGCAGAACTACACATGCTGGCTATTGTGTTTCGCAGCATGGTCTCTATGGCACGTCTCTACTGGGAATTGTAGTTTTAAAAGACATTTTCGTTTTTCCCAAAATTAGAAGTTGACAGTATTAAACTGTGTTCAGCCCTGGAGGTTTAGGGGATAGGAAACACATTGGTGTGTACACATTTAAAACATATAATTAATAAATGGGTGAAAATCGCTTGTATCCATAAAGCGCAGCATTAATATATACCCACATGACAGCTCAGTGTTACTTTGTAATTCTACTACAACTCAGAGGTTAACCTGGTATTTTTACTCCACTACATTTATTTTAGTTACTTTGCAGATTGTGATTAATGATGTGAAATATAAACAACCCTTAAATCAGACTTTAGTTACACCTGAGTAACATTCAGGGAAGGTGATTGTCAAGTGCCAACAATCAGGAGAGATATCTGACAGTTGGTGAGAAGACTAAACATGTATCTGCAGATCTCTATAAAGTATATTGATGACTCGTTATTCTCTACTAATAGTTAATTAAAGACTGTATAATGACTATTTTGCACATCCCTTTCAAGACTTCAAGATGTTCAAAGGTTTATTGACATATCATATACACAACTACGGTGTAGTTATGCAATGAATGAAAAACTTGGGTCACAGGTTCCTCAACAGCGCATTACAAGACATCTATCAATGTGTGTACCTCCACCATTAAACTGTCATTCTGCACATTTCTTATTCTATCTACATAAGAGTATAATTAATGTGTATAATATCAGTTAAAATAAGTGCTTCATAGTTAACATTGCAGGCAATACATTAGACGTTAAGTACTTTGTCAGGCTTACTATTTATCTGTTGATAGATACCCCCAAAGCTTTTTTCTTATTTAAAAGAAGACCTTAACCTAAAGTGTTATTTAATGTTTAAATAAAGGTTAATTAGTTTATCTGTTTTGCACCTCCTCATATTAATATCTTTGTACATCCTGCACTAAACTGTTTTATTGTAGAGATCACTTACAGTATCTTCTTGATTTTTTACATTATATATTTCTATCACAGACCTTCTACTTTCCCCCTATGAAAGGATGTACTCTAATCAAATATAACACATAAAAACAATAATTCAATAACGTGCTTTAACCACTAGGCGGTGACACAAGGTACACACAGCATACTAATAATAACTTTGTATTATTAGTGTAGGACACTTATGTATGTATAACATCTGAAGATGTGTAGTTTTATTCATGCTTTTACATAATTTTACAGGATATTGCTAAACTATTTCTCATGTTTTACTACACATTAATATCTGATTTGTAAAACATCACAGACAGAAAGGCATATCCGTCATTTAATGGTAAGCTATTGAAATTGTGATTCCATAGATGTGTCTCCCATCACCCAAATCCCCTGACTATTCTCTCAACTCAGTTTTTACATTCTGATATTCAAAGAAAATCAGTAATATCTTTAAAAACTACAAGTCCCTTTCTATCAGCTGTGCACCGTTATGGTGTAAATACAGCCTATCTACCAATTGGGTCAAATATAAAAGTCAGCTGAATTAGTGTTGATGCTGCAAGGAGACATATTTTGTGAAGAGAAATTGAAGATGTTGTTTAATTGTTGATATATTTATGATCCACGTCACGTGTTCAGTTTTGGCAGCATCTCTTCCAGTTTGTCAAAGGTCTTCTGATCAGGGCTCTATAAATAAAGAACTACGGCAGATATGTAATCTGTAATGCAGCCGCACCGTGTATTACAATGCCGTTATGACTTCCAAAGAGAAAAGCAAGAACACTCGGAATTAAGTATTATTTTATTTTTAAAAAATGTTTTCGGATATCGTATCGCATTAATATCATATCCCAACATGCATTGCGGCTAAAACATCCAATCAACGAGCTTCAAGCTGAGGATCTTGGGTAATCTGTTCAATGGGTTTGTGGTGTGTATCCTCAAAATGTCCCTTATAGGCCTACGTCTGTTTCCGGTGACTTTATTTACGGCTAAAAAGCCCAAGATTATAGAATTAAATGGATAAATAAAAACAAGGATAGTTGTGTGTTATTGTTGAGTAAATAACAGCGTGTTATTTAGAAAAGAATAACAAATTAGAAGGAAAAAAGATTTTGAAAAATACAGATTTCAGAGTGTGAGAGATCAGAGTGTGAGAGATCAGAGAGTGAGAGATCAGAGTGTGAGAGATCAGAGTATGAGAGATCAGAGTGTGAGAGATCAGAGAGTGAGAGATCAGAGAGTGTGAGAGATCAGAGAGTGAGAGAGATCAGAGAGTGAGAGATCAGAGTGTGAGAGATCGGAGTGTGAGAGATCAGAGAGTGTGAGAGATCAGAGTGTGAGAGATCAGAGAGTGAGAGATCAGAGAGTGTGAAAGATCAGAGAGTGAGAGATAAGAGTGAGAGATCAGAGAGTGTGAGAGATCAGAGAGTGAGAGATCGAGAGATCAGAGAGTGAGAGATCAGAGAGTGAGAGATCGAGAGATCAGAGAGTGAGAGATCGGAGTGTGAGAGATCAGAGAGTGTGAGAGATCAGAGTGTGAGAGATCAGAGTGTGAGAGATCAGAGAGTGTGAGAGATCAGAGAGTGTGAGAGATCAGAGAGTGTGAGAGATCAGAGTGTGAGATCAGAGAGTGAGAGATCGGAGTGTGAGAGATCAGAGAGTGAGAGATCAGAGTGTGAGAGATCAGAGTGTGAGAGATCAGAGTGTGAGAGATCAGAGTGTGAGAGATCAGAGAGTGTGAGATCAGAGAGTGTGAGATCAGAGTGTGAGAGATCAGAGTGTGAGAGATCAGAGTGTGAGAGATCAGAGTGTGAGAGATCAGAGTGTGAGAGATCAGAGTGTGAGAGATCAGAGAGTGAGAGATCAGAGAGTGAGAGATCAGAGAGTGAGAGATCAGAGAGTGAGAGATCAGAGTGTGAGAGATCAGAGAGTGTGAGAGATCAGAGTGTGAGAGATCAGAGTGTGAGAGATCAGAGTGTGAGAGATCAGAGTGTGAGAGATCAGAGTGTGAGAGATCAGAGTGTGAGAGATCAGAGAGTGAGAGATGAGAGAGTGAGAGATCAGAGTGTGAGAGACAGGGTTGGAGAGATCGGAGAGTGAGAGATCGGAGTGTGAGAGATCAGAGAGTGAGAGATCAGAGTGTGAGAGATCAGAGTGTGAGAGATCAGAGTGTGAGAGATCAGAGTGTGAGAGATCAGAGAGTGAGAGATCAGAGAGTGAGAGATCAGAGAGTGAGAGATAAGAGAGTGAGAGATCAGAGAGTGTGAGAGATCAGAGTGTGAGAGATCAGAGAGTGAGAGAGTGAGAGATCAGAGAGAGCTGCATGATGTTAATAACTAATCTCTGTTAATCATAAATCACATTATCTGTTTTGTTAAGAATATGCAAACTCAACAGTGCTGTAATTTAGTCCTGAACTGTGACGTGTAAAGGTCTAACTCAGGGGGGCCAAACTGCGGGCCGAGATTAAATCCACCACGGGCCTGATTTGGCCCCCGGGCCTTGAGTTTGACACCTATATGGTCTGATGCCTCTGTGGGGATTGTTAAAGGAAACCCTTGCAGATTATAAACCTGCTTTTTATCATTGCAGTCGCTTAACTGGACAATTGTAATGTAAATACAACGAGTATATTATATAATTAAGTCCATATACATATTGGGGTGCATTTGGTTAAAGGAGCAGGATCCAGGCCAGAAAAGCAAACTTTGAAATATGGTCTCCTGTCAAAGTGTCAACAAACACAAGTATTCAAAGAGCCCATGAAGGCGGTGATGACCGAAGTAAATCACTAGATTTAGATTTAAGGACTTATTGTCTTATACACTACATTTAGCTGATGCCTTTATCCAACGCAGCTTACAGTAAGTGAACCACGAAGACACTCACAAAGCAACGATCCTGCAGGAAGCTTCAATTAGCTAAACAATGCAATAGTATTCTATCATTTATCCAATTCAAAAACATGAGGCATTACATTAATGCTCATCATGTGAACAACATCTTGTTCTTTTGTGTCTTTCTTAATACTGTAAGCCGTGTTCATGGGTTATGGGTTAGGTTGGGTTATGGGTTATGGGTTAGGTTGGGTTATGGGTTAGGTTGGGTTATGGGTTAGGTTGGGTTATGGGTTATGGGTTAGGTTGGGTTATGGGTTAGGTTGGGTTATGGGTTCATGCTCACCTCTGGCTGCTTTTGCACATGTGTACACACATGTCTGTACAGCCATCCACTTTCAAATATACCCTGTAGTTTGCCGTATACCCTGTGTAGCGATGAGGCCCGAGCCTAGACGCCAAACTCAAACTATATGCTGCTTCTAATAAACATCTTAAGAAACACGTGAGTTGTCTGACTGAAGTGTTAAGTGTTTTTGTTGTTTAGCTGTTAAGGTTATTTGTATAGTTAAATGTAATTCTGGTGTAAATACTTGTCTATAGGCGCTTTCACACCAAGTACTTTGCCGTACTTAGTTCATGAGAACTCTTTAGTTCTCAGGAACTAAGTACAGATCGCGTTCACACCGGAATTAGTCCCTGAGGGAGGATTAGGCAAATGAAGCCGCTGACGTCACTTCTTCTTCTTCTGCTTTGGGTTTACTGGCAGGCCGCAAACCACTTCACGGCGTATACTGCCGCCCGGAGTCCCCGGCCGGAAGTCCCCGGAGTTGGGGAAGGCGCCAGAACGCCGACACCTCCTCATCTCCACCGCTCCCATGTTTTCTTTTGTATTGCCATTAGTTAGTCTCTCTGCGTTTGTGCGCGGGGCTAATGCTAATGCTAATAATGCTAATGCGAGGAAAATAAAAAGGCGGCTTCACAAAACCCCATGAAAGCGCCTGCTCTCTAGCAGGGACGGAAAAGGGGGTGAAAAGATTGTCATTAACTCATTTTAGTTCCAGCTCTTTTTGGTGTGAACGCACATTTTCGGAACTATACTCGGAAAAGTACTCCGGTGTGAGAGCGCCTTTTAGCATCCTTTTGTATGCTAACTTGTTTCGATAAAATACTTATTTTGTATTATCCTTATATGTTTATTTTTTAACCTACTTTGCAACTTATTTTTTAGATTGTTTATGTTCGCACCACCGGACACCAAATCAAATTCCTTGTATGTGAAAACGTACCTGGCAATAAACTTGATTCTGATTCCTCTCGGTCCAGGCGCAGTGGAATCAGGTGCTTTCCGTCTGCTCTGGACGCTGTGTAGACCCTCAGGTGAACCTCTAAACTTTCTAGAGGGTCTCTAACCGTCTCTTAGTCTGATCTGGACGCTGTGTAGACCCTCAGGTGAACCTCTAAACTTTCTAGAGGGTCTCTAACTGTCTCTTAGTCTGCTCTGGACGCTGTGTAGACCCTCAGGTGAACCTCTAAACTTTCTAGAGGGTCTCTAACCGTCTCTTAGTCTGATCTGGACGCTGTGTAGACCCTCAGGTGAACCTCTAAACTTTCTAGAGGGTCTCTAACTGTCTCTTTGTCTGATCTGGATGCTGTGTAGACCCTCAGGTGAACCTCTAAACTTTCTAGAGGGTCTCTAACTGTCTCTTAGTCTGATCTGGACGCTGTGTAGACCCTCAGGTGAACCTCTAAACTTTCTAGAGGGTCTCTAACTGTCTCTTAGTCTGATCTGGACGCTGTGTAGACCCTCAGGTGAACCTCTAAACTTTCTAGAGGGTCTCTAACTGTCTCTTAGTCTGATCTGGATGCTGTGTAGACCCTCAGGTGAACCTCTAAACTTTCTAGAGGGTCTCTAACCGTCTCTTAGTCTGATCTGGACGCTGTGTAGACCCTCAGGTGAACCTCTAAACTTTCTAGAGGGTCTCTAAATGTCCCTTAGTCTGATCTGGATGCTGTGTAGACCCTCAAGTGAACCTCTAAACTTTCTAGAGGGTCTCTAACTGTCTCTTAGTCTGATCTGGATGCTGTGTAGACCCTCAGGTGAACCTCTAAACTTTCTAGAGGGTCTCTAACTGTCTCTTAGTCTGATCTGGACGCTGTGTAGACCCTCAGGTGAACCTCTAAACTTTCTAGAGGGTCTCTAACTGTCTCTCTCTCTCTTCTTGTTTCAGGCCTCTCCACAGCATGCTTCCCTCTCCCCTCTCCTCTCCAGTGAACAGGAAGTGAGACCCCCCCCTCTCTCTCTCCACCATGTTTGGATGTGTCTGAGGAGGTGGAGTTGTGGCCCCTGGAGGCCCCGGGATGCTGCAGACAGACCCTCACCATGACTCTGCTGGACCTGTGGTTGTCCCGCTCGCTCCCCATGGTCCTGCTGCTGCAGAGCCTGGTCCTCATGGCGCTCTGCTTCCCCTCCGCCTCCATGTGTCCCAAGGGCTGCCTCTGCCAGAGAGACCCCCACCTGCACGGGCTGAACGTGTCCTGCAGCCAGTCGCGCCTCAAAGAGATCCCCCCCAGCCTGCCCTCAGACACGGTGAGATGTATATCTATTGTACTTTCCTGAACAGGTCAACGGGACACCAGATATTCAGGATTCAGTCTCTCTCAGGAAGTTCTGACTGACTTTTTGTAAAATGTGTAAATAATTAGTCTTTTGTGACTTAAAGAGTGACTTAAAGAATGTCCACATGTCCTTGTTGACCTTACACCACAGTTTAATAATGTCCACATGTCCTTGTTGACGTTACACCAGAGTTTGATAATGTCCTCATGTCCTTGTTGACTTTACACCAGAGTTTGATAATGTCCACATGTCCTTGTTGACTTTACACCAGAGTTTGATAATGTCCTCATGTCCTTGTTGACTTTACACCAGAGTTTGATAATGTCCACATGTCCTTGTTGACGTTACACCAGAGTTTGATAATGTCCACATGTCCTTGTTGACGTTACACCAGAGTTTGATAATGTCCACATGTCCTTGTTGACTTTACACCAGAGTTTGATAATGTCCACATGTCCTTGTTGACTTTACACCACAGTTTGATAATGTCCACATGTCCTTGTTGACGTTACACCACAGTTTGATAATGTCCACATGTCCTTGTTGACGTTACACCAGAGTTTGATAATGTCCACATGTCCTTGTTGACGTTACACCAGAGTTTGATAATGTCCTCATGTCCTTGTTGACGTTACACCAGAGTTTGATAATGTCCACATGTCCTTGTTGACTTTACACCAGAGTTTGATAATGTCCACATGTCCTTGTTGACTTTACACCAGAGTTTGATAATGTCCACATGTCCTTGTTGACGTTACACCAGAGTTTGATAATGTCCACATGTCCTTGTTGACTTTACACCAGAGTTTGATAATGTCCACATGTCCTTGTTGACGTTACACCAGAGTTTGATAATGTCCACATGTCCTTGTTGACGTTACACCAGAGTTTGATAATGTCCACATGTCCTTGTTGACTTTACACCAGAGTTTGATAATGTCCACATGTCCTTGTTGACTTTACACCACAGTTTGATAATGTCCACATGTCCTTGTTGACGTTACACCAGAGTTTGATAATGTCCTCATGTCCTTGTTGACTTTACACCAGAGTTTGATAATGTCCACATGTCCTTGTTGACTTTACACCAGAGTTTGATAATGTCCACATGTCCTTGTTGACGTTACACCAGAGTTTGATAATGTCCACATGTCCTTGTTGACTTTACACCAGAGTTTGATAATGTCCACATGTCCTTGTTGACGTTACACCAGAGTTTGATAATGTCCACATGTCCTTGTTGACTTTACACCAGAGTTTGATAATGTCCACATGTCCTTGTTGACTTTACACCAGAGTTTGATAATGTCCACATGTCCTTGTTGACTTTACACCACAGTTTGATAATGTCCACATGTCCTTGTTGACGTTACACCAGAGTTTGATAATGTCCACATGTCCTTGTTGACGTTACACCAGAGTTTGATAATGTCCACATGTCCTTGTTGACGTTACACCAGAGTTTGATAATGTCCACATGTCCTTGTTGACGTTACACCAGAGTTTGATAATGTCCACATGTCCTTGTTGACTTTACACCAGAGTTTGATAATGTCCACATGTCCTTGTTGACTTTACACCAGAGTTTGATAATGTCCACATGTCCTTGTTGACTTTACACCACAGTTTGATAATGTCCACATGTCCTTGTTGACGTTACACCAGAGTTTGATAATGTCCACATGTCCTTGTTGACGTTACACCAGAGTTTGATAATGTCCACATGTCCTTGTTGACGTTACACCAGAGTTTGATAATGTCCACATGTCCTTGTTGACTTTACTTCTCATCCTCTCTTCCTCCTCAGGTTCTGCTCAGACTGGACCACAATCAGATCGGCGCCGTTCCGGATCAAGCTTTCCACGGCCTGCGTCTCCTGAGGGAATTAAACTTATCCTACAACGCTGTGGAGACTTTAGGCGAAGGAGCGTTCAGCGGCATCGAGGGAACGCTTCAGGTTCTCGATTTGTCCCACAACCGCATCACTAGCGTGCACAAAGACGCCTTCGCCCGTCTGAAGGCTCGCGTCATCGTGGACGATAACCCGTGGCATTGTGACTGCGCTCTGCAACAAGCTATCGGAGGAATGGCTCATAACCACGAGGCGGCAGCACGAGTTCTCTGCCGGAGCTCAGAGATCAGAGACCAGGAGGGACAGCCTTTCTTAGCGGTGGACACGGACCTGTGTAACCTCGCCAAAAGGACCACAGACTACGCCATGTTGGTGACCATGTTCGGGTGGTTCGCCATGGTCATTTCCTACGTGGTTTACTACGTGCGACAGAACCAAGAGGACGCTCGACGACACCTGGAATATCTCAAGTCGCTGCCCAGTAAACCCAAGAAACCGGACGAGGTGGACGACATCAGCACGGTCGTCTGAGAGGTTTCAAACTAAATAAACCTGCTGTAAGAGGACCCACGTGCACGGAGAAAAAACCTGAACCGTTGACTTTTATTAAGTGTATTGTGTCAACAAATGTCACATATCAATAGGCGTCATTTATACTGGGGACAGTGGGTCTCCACATCTTCTGGAAATGGCCAGTTTCAAACTAAATAAACCTGCTGTAAGACGACCCACGTGCAGAAAACACTGAAACGTTGACTTTTTCATTAAGTGTATTGGCGGACGACATCGGTGCGTCGTCCGAGAGATTTAAACTAAAATAAACCTGCCGTAAGACGACCCTCGTGCACGGAGAAAACCCTGAACCGTTGACTCTAATTAAGTGTGTTATGTCAACACATTTCACATAATCATAGGTGTCTTTTAGACTGGGGACAGTTGGTCTCCATCACTTCTGGAAATGGCCAGTTTTGTCCCCACCACTTTGCATTAGGATGATTTTAGATAAGATAAGACTTTATTCATCCCGAAGGAAATTGTTGTGCCAGAGTTACAACAACACAGCAGCATAATAATACAACTGTCCACTAACAGTGCCGTAAGAAGAGCAATTCAATACCTACAAGAAACATAGACGGTCACATAATTAATACAAAATACTTTACAGTGAATAGCAGTATTTAGTAGTGCTAATAAAACATAGTGGCAGATGCGTAATTATTTGTTAAAATGTTCTGAAGATAGTGTGCACACTTGAAAAAACTGACAAAGTGCACAAAACTGTATTCGGTTAGTTGAAAGTAATACTTAGAACCTCTTTAAATACTTAATATTATTGCTCTCTGAGGTGGAAATGCCTCTGAATCGCCTTCTGGTAAGGAAAGAACACATACAAGCTTAAACCAAAGTTGTGTCATTTAAAGGTCCCCTATTATACTGTTGTTCATTTCTTTATTATAGCTCTCAGATATACACAGAGCCTGTCTCTGATTGGCTGAAACACCAAACAGATCATTGCAGCATTACCCATAATCCCCTCTGTTTCTGCCCTGTTTCCAAAGTGCTGATTCTCTGTCTGTTACTGTAGATGAAAATAAGGAGCCCCTCCCCACGCCCCTCTGAGAGACATTTGGTTACAAAGAACTCAATGGAGCTCTAGGAGGAGATTCAGGTGATAAGGGGGGGGGTACCTTGGTTGCTGATTGGCTAATGGTTACACAAGACAACACATCGTTATGACATCATAAAGTGGCCAAAATCTGATCAGCTCATTTTCAGACAGGTTTTTATAGAAATGGATCAAAAAGAGAAAGAATCTTTGTCTCTTTGTGAGTCTCTTTCCACAGAGGGGACACATGTTGATGTAGAGACATGAAGAAGAGGGGACACATGTTGATGTAGAAGAGACATGAAGAAGAGGGGACACATGTTGATGTAGAAGAGACATGGAGAAGAGGGGACACATGTTGATGTAGAAGAGACATGAAGAAGAGGGGACACATATTGATGTAGAAGAGACATGAAGAAGAGGGGACACATGTTGATGTAGAAGAGACATGAAGAAGAGGGGACACATGTTGATATAGAAGAGACATGAAGAAGAGGGGACACATGTTGATGTAGAAGAGACATGAAGAAGAGGGGACACATGTTGATGTAGAAAAGACATGAAGAAGAGGGGACACATGTTGATGTAGAAGAGACATGAAGAAGAGGGGACACATGTTGATGTAGAAGAGACATGAAGAAGAGGGGACACATGTTGATGTAGAAGAGACATGAAGAAGAGGGGACACATGTTGATGTAGAAAAGACATGAAGAAGAGGGGACACATGTTGATGTAGAAGAGACATGAAGAAGAGGGGACACATGTAGATGTAGAAGAGACATGAAGAAGAGGGGACACATGTTGATGTAGAAGAGACATGAAGAAGAGGGGACACATGGTGATGTGGAAGAGACATGAAGAAGAGGGGACACATGTTGATGTAGAAGAGACATGAAGAAGAGGGGACACATGTTGATGAAGAAGAGACATGAAGAAGAGGGGACACATGTTGATGTAGAAGAGACATGAAGAAGAGGGGACACATGTTGATGTAGAAGAGACATGAAGAAGAGGGGACACATGTTGATGTAGAAGAGACATGAAGAAGAGGGGACACATGTTGATGTAGAAAGACATGAAGAAGAGGGGACACATGTTGATGTAGAAGAGACATGAAGAAGAGGGGACACATGTAGATGTAGAAGAGACATGAAGAAGAGGGGACACATGTTGATGTAGAAGAGACATGAAGAAGAGGGGACACATGTTGATGTAGAAGAGACATGGAGAAGAGGGGACACATGTTGATGTAGAAGAGACATGGAGAAGAGGGGACACATGTTGATGTAGAAGAGACATGAAGAAGAGGGGACACATGTTGATGTAGAAGAGACATGAAGAAGAGGGGACACATGTTGATGTAGAAGAGACATGAAGAAGAGGGGACACATGTTGATGTAGAAGAGACATGAAGAAGAGGGGACACATGTTGATGTAGAAGAGACATGAAGAAGAGGGGACACATGTTGATGTAGAAGAGACATGAAGAAGAGGGGACACATGTTGATGAAGAGGAGACATGAAGAAGAGGGGACACATGTTGATGTAGAAAAGACATGAAGAAGAGGGGACACATGTTGATGTAGAAAAGACATGAAGAAGAGGGGACACATGTTGATGTAGAAGAGACATGAGGAAGAGGGGACACATGTTGATGTAGAAGAGACATGGAGAAGAGGGGACACATGTTGATGTAGAAGAGACATGAGGAAGAGGGGACACATGTTGATGTAGAAGAGACATGAAGAAGTGGATTTAGCATAATAGGGGACCTTTAACAGAATCAATCTTACTTCCAGCCGAAAGGCCAGAGTCCTGCACGAGTAGATCGCACCAAGATCTGACCGGGTTAGACAGACGAGCGGTGACTTCATTCGGAGGAGCAGGAAACAAAAGGGACATAAGACATGCTAATTGTAACAGGTAGCATCCTTCTGAGAGCAGAAGGTGGCCAGTCTGTGAGGTGTGATGAATGACAGCCGTGCTGATGCGTTTAATCTGAGATTGAAGATAAATTCCTCCGATACTTTCACCTAACCCAACGCATGTGAATCAGTTGACATGATACACTTATTTAAAGTCAGCGTTTCAGTTCTCGTGTTTACTTTTCCAGACTTCACGTGATGTGCATCAGATCTGCAGAAGTGTTTGTATTTTGGGGCGTTTTTGTTGTCCGTCCTCTCCGGGGGGTTTGTTCACGACGGATCTGAGAAGCGAGGCCACAGGAAGTAGAACTCCAACAAAGTCTTTTATAGAAGAAATGGAAATTCGAATCTCAGGTTTAAACAACAACATTATAATGGATTTTTTTAGACACAAATTTGGAATATCTGATATTAAAAAAAGTGTTATATTTATAAGATAAACTTCATTTCCCAGAGTCCTTCACTTTGGTATTTAAAAACCCCACATCGAGTGCATGTTCCTTAACCCTTAAAATATTGTGTAAATTACAATATTTATACAAAAGTTCTGCACAGGAGTGTCAGAAGCCATGGCCTGCTCACGGAGATTATCTGATCTGTACATTGTGTAATATGTTAGACCATTAAAGCCTTGGATGTGGGGGTGCAGATAGGATCTAGTCTTGCTGTGGTGGCCTGTTTTTGTACGGATAAATCCAAAAGAGAACTACTTAATGAAGGTGTTCAGGGTCTGAGTTTAGTGTTGTTGCTTCAGGGGAAACCAGGAACTATGGAAGCCCATTTCTGCCAATTTAAAAACACTAATGAAATGTTAGGGATCATTACAAATGAAAGTACTTGCTTAACATTTCTACTTAAAATAACAATTATTTGTGCTTGAAGTCATCACACACACATTCAGGTCATTATGGTCCAAGCAAAACAAATATTCTTCCATTTTATTATTTTGTATTAGATTAATTTATCTTCCTTGCAATGATATATTTCTCAGCTAGCCTCGTAAATAATATAAAAATGAATGTTAAAATACACCCAAAGACCCAATCCTACAGCCGTCTCACTTTTGAGATTCCACAAAATATATTCGGTGTAGAAATGTAGTATATAAAGAAAAGTCTGTGTTGGAATCAGATCAGTACATGGGGTTGATGGTGCTGTGTTGCACTTCAGTATATTGTCAGTAGAAGCCATTTTCTTACAGTCTAAAATCTAATGCCAAATATCGAACTCCCGTTGGTTCCTTTTAAAGAGTAACACAACATCTTCTCATCTTCTTCTTCGTCTTGATTTTCGTTTAAATTGTCACCTTTCTGCACCATGACATAGCTTTTGGGTTAAAGTTAGTCCCAACTGGGAGCAATTTGAGACCAACTATGTCAATGTGGGTCAATCCATCATGTCCTATTTCAAAGGTTCGTCCAGATTTAGCCAAGAATTCGACAGACGACTATTTTATTTGTGGATTTCTACAGAATCCCCATCACTACAGGTTTTATCTTAGTATATTTATACCTCAAGGGATTACACAACTTAGTGCAGTTCCCTGAAAACAAATGTTGTCCAATATCTCCATTGGTTTACGATGAGTTCTGGCTACCTGGATTATTTCAATTTGGTGAAGGACTGTAATTGATGAGAAGTTGAAAGACCATAATGTTAAGGATGATGGGAACGTTTATAACCAGTTGCATATTAAAAAGGGGCTTCAAAGTAGTCTTTGTTCACGGTCCAATAAGTCTGATCCCTTCACATGGAGTTGTCTTAGTTTTCTGGACCTTTGACAACTCGTCAAGTTAGGATCTCTAGGACTTCCCTAAGACAGGACATTCATGCGTGACATCCGAAGCATCAGTTATAAAGAGCGATACGTTGGCTGAACAACAAGGACTCTGGACCAAAGACATCAACATCCAACACGCCATAGGGAAGATAGTAGATTCCTTTAGAAACCTTTTGCTGAACACTTCGTACCCTAGACCTAGAAAGTTGTAGATTCCTTTAGAAAGTTGTCTTTGGAGGCTAGAGCACCTTCTGAGTTACGTCCAACATTCGGTGCCCATTGAGAAAGTAGTTTATTATCAGCAGTGAGTGTAAAGGTTAAGGTCAGGTTCAATGTCATTAACCACAATTGTCCTCGAACATTAAGAGTTTTATTCGTTAAACCTTTAACCAACCCTTGGTGTGAGAACGTCGTCACGAGTTCCTTTAAACTTCTGTAAACTAAACCACAAAGTTCCCCAAACCAAGTTGTTATAATCGCCTAACTCTAACTGTAGTTTATCGGACTTGACCACTAACTTTCCCAAACCTTCGCCATATCATAGTTGCTTTTCCACCTTTTGTATAAAGCGAGAAGGTTGGAAGAAGATGTTGAAACGTCCCTGAACGTATGCTGAACTACTTTTGACTCATTATGACCTGGCCCTAGTTCCTTAAAACCTCTCTGATACTGGGGTAAACTCCCTCCGCAGATGAAGACCTTGAGAAACAGCGAGTAAGTGAGTTGAGATAATTTCGTCTATGAACTTCCTGTGTCTTATTTGATGTTTTCTACGTCTGAGGTTTCTGGGAACAAGCTGTTTTCTGTGTTGTTCTGTACTTTCAGTTTGTGAAGTCTCTGTTCCTGATGTCTTTAGTTAGTCTGTGTAAATGTGTACTGATGAGAAGAAAGCACAAATGTCAGTTTCAGTGGACGTTGCTGTTTGGTTGTTTCTCTTTCGATGCTGTTACCGTTTGCCTTCACTCGATTTCACTCATAGGGAGGACATATTTATAAAAGTTGGGGATGTGTGAACTTTTATCAAATCAACACAACTATCCTTATTCAATCCAAGCTGCCAGTGCATGCTTCATCTCCTTTTAATATCACTGTGTACAGTAATGTTCCCTGCAGCGGCTGAAGGGGAAATTGATGCTGTAATTTTCTCAAATGGCTTCCTTTCCATCCCAGCCGCTGGAACACCACCAGGGGAAAAGCCACATGAAAGATAAGGTGTTAAAGTACAGGAAGTCTGGTATCAAATCATAAAAAAAACACCCTGAAGAAACCCATGGATTCTGGGTGTCGCTCGTGATGAAATTCATGTTTTAATTGTGTGTCGGAAAATGTGTACAATAATGGTTGTTAAACATGACGTCTTAGGGGATATGCAATGAGTATACGTAGGTAGAGAACATGTAAATAGGAACGTAGATGTTGTGTGAAATACTTGAAATCCCTTTAACTAGTTGTTCTTGGATGTGCTAACCCCCTTAGCCTCGTCATTCTCCTCATGACAGGACCAGGATATGAAATGCATGAGAAACATGGAGAAGAAGCACCGTGTAGCCAAGGAGCCGAGAGTATTTCTAAGTGCCTGAATACTTCTCTCACCGTTTTATTTTTGTATTCTCCTTCCTCCACCTCTGGTTTCTGTTCTGCACACATACGCCTCTCTTTAGTTTAGTTCAGTGGATTTTAATTTGCAAGTTAGAAGAAGAAGAAAGAAGAATGGACCATGCTGATGTAAACTGAAATTATAATGTGTCACAAACAGGAGGAAAATGTTAGCTCTGACGATCATGGTTGAAAAAAATGAAAATGAAATAAAGGAGGTATGCATTGGTTCCTGGTGTTTTTATTCTTTCAATGTTGATGTAGGTGTCTCTACTTTAAAGAGTCCTCTCCTGCTGATGTTCAGGTGTATATCAGTATGTAGTGTCTCTACTTTAAAGAGTCCTCTCCTGCTGATGTTCAGGTGTATATCAGGATGTAGTGTCTCTACTTTAAAGAGTCCTCTCCTGCTGATGTTCAAGTGTATATCACAATGTAGTGTCTCCACTTTAAAGAGTCCTCTCCTGCTGATGTTCAAGTGTATATCAGGATGTAGTGTTTCTACTTTAAAGAGTCCTCTCCTGCTGATGTTCAGGTGTATATCAGTATGTAGTGTCTCTACTTTAAAGAGTCCTCTCCTGCTGATGTTCAGGTGTATATCAGTATGCAGTGTCTCTACTTTAAAGAGTCCTCTCCTGCTGATGTTCAGGTGTATATCAGTATGTAGTGTCTCTACTTTAAAGAGTCCTCTCCTGCTGATGTTCAGGTGTATATCAGTATGTAGTGTCTCTACTTTAAAGAGTCCTCTCCTGCTGATGTTCAGGTGTATATCAGTATGTAGTGTCTCTACTTTAAAGAGTCCTCTCCTGCTGATGTTCAGGTGTATATCAGTATGTAGTGCCTCTACTTTAAAGAGTCCTCTCCTGCTGATGTTCAGGTGTATATCACAATGTAGTGTCTCTACTTTAAAGAGTCCTCTCCTGCTGATGTTCAGGAAGCAGAAAACACTCTGAGTCCCTGAACTGAGAGTGAATTAAATGCAAAGTCTCCCTGCAGCTTCAGAAGGAAAGGAACATGTATTTCTTGCAGAATAATGGTGTGTTTCTGATTCTGATGCAGTGCTCCGTGTTCTCTGCCGTCACAGGAAGCCACTCTGCAGGAATCACTTTCACATCGGGATGGTAACGCACTCTTAACGTCCAGCATTTAGTCCTTGTTTTACCTCTTGTCATGCACTTAGATGTCTCTCCTCTTCCAGTAAGATAAGGTCAGTGTTCCTCTCCGGACGCATTAAATACCTTAAGCTCTCCTTAATTGCACTTTCAAGTATTGTTTCCTATGAAGCCGAGGCAGTCACTTGAGTAGAAAATGTTCTTCTGTTACACAGCCATCTGTTCATCTCACGCTGAATAAACTCTTGCTTTTAGAGCTTTGTTTGAGAGTAAGGAATGGAAATTAATTGGCTTGTTCGCACATAATGAGAGACGGAGAGTGCTGTGACTCCACACTGTTATCTTTTCCAGAAAGAAAGCATATTTAGTCTGTTCCCACTTTTGCTGATTTGACACCTTTTTTCGCCCCTTCTCTTCCTCCTATTTGCTCGTTTGGCAGCTGCCTGTGTTTATTGAGTTTCACTGAAACTGAGCAGAGATTAATATCCAATAGAAGCAGCTTGTGTTTCACGTGAGGAGACATCGATCACAGAGAGTCGATCGCCATCTCGATAATCCACTCTTATGATTCGTAGAGAGGTACAGAGAGGAGGAGAGAGGTATGTACAGGTGCTGGTCAACCCTAAAAGGCCTGGTATTACATTATGACAGGCATTAGGCCTTCAGTATCCGTCATGATTTACTGTTGTGTGCAATTATTCAAACACTATACGGCTCACTTTGTCCAAACTCTACTCACAAAAACTACGATCTTAAACACTAAATATCTAACATCTCCTGCAGAAACAAACATTTCATTCAAAGCTGTTTATAAGCTCTTCTAAAATGGTGTTTCTCAACAACTCTTCACACAAATACCTGATCAATAGTCATTCCCACATGCCAACTGCTAAAAGCAAGTCTTAAAGCTGTTACACACCAAGCCGATTTCCGGCGTCGATAGATGTCTGGCCGTCGATGAGTGTCCTGTCGCCCTACTCAGATTGGTGTGTCCCGCCCCATCGTGTCTTTTCGGCCGTGCCGACACCTTCCGCCACCGATTCGACATGTTGAATCGGTGGACTGTCCGTAAAAGGCCGTCGGCAAAATAAATCACTCTGATTGGCTGTTCAGCTAGCGAATCAGTGCATGAGAAGCGAAACGGAAGTGAGGGACCCAAACAAACGATTAAGAAGGCCAATCTGAGATGTCATTTACCTCCAGCTCTCGACAGGTTCGGGAAAGCCCCGTGAGATTCTCGCTGTAGAGGGAAGATGGAACACACGCTATGTGTTGGTTGTTTATTTCACGCAGTCTGTTCTTCTTCTCTCGGTTATCACGCAGTCTGTCTTCCGGTTGTTGCCTCTTTTGAATGACGAATACACACTACCGCCGCCTGCTGGTAAGGAGAGTTATTGCCACGCACGCGCAGTTCGTACGTGCAACTTGACCGTCGGCTGAAGTCCTTGCGGTGTGTTCCAGTGCGACACATGGCCAAGACGCAGAGACGCGAGGTGACGTTCCGTGGGACGTGTTCTTTGGTGTCAGGTTGGTGTGTAAAGGCCGCTACACACCAACCTGAGACCAAAGAACACGTACCGAAGGCGTCCCGACTTTTACGTCCGCTACGTCGCCTGCGTCAGCTTCGCCGCCCGCCTACGAACACACCACAAAGACTTCAGTCGACGAGTGGCAATAACTGTCCTTACCAGCAGGCAGCGGTAGTGTGTATTCGTCATTCAAAAGAGGCAACAGCCGGAAGACAGACTATACACTGAGAGAAGAAGACACCCTCTGTCCTCAGACCTTCTGTCCTTAGACCCTCTGTCCTTAGATCCTCTGTCCTCAGACCCTCTGTCCGTAGACCCTCTGTCCTTAGACCCTCTGTCCGTAGACCCTCTGTCCTTAGACCCTCTGTCCTTAGACCCTCACATTGTACAAGGAAAAACTTCCAGAGAAAACCCACAGTTTAAAGGGAACATGGGAGAACCCTCAGGGAGAGCAACAGAGGAGGGATCCCTCTCCCAGGACGGACAGACGTGCAATAGATGCTGTGTGTACATTCAAAAGTGACCTTCATTGTTGTGCAAATCAGAGTCCAAATGAAAGTGTTGGAGCTCTGATTTCTAAGTGATCTAATTGGTCACAGGTGTTTGCACAGGTGCATTCTGGGAGCAGGTAATTGAAAATTGATTGGGGTATTTTGATGTCTTCACAAGTTCTTATTTTTTCCTCCACGTTTCCTTGATCACAGAGAGACGTCGTGATGACACTTTAAAAAGGCAGCTCCTGCTCAACGTTAGCATGTGGGATCTATAACAGC
>CADEHL010001531.1:80000-90371 GCA_902827135.1 Harpagifer antarcticus
AATTAAAGACATTTTTAATTGTATTTCGATTTTTAAGGAATACATTCAAATAAAACATAATTAAAAGATAATCAAAAAAATATTCAAATATGTGTGTAAACATAAGATAAAGGAAAAAGTCCAATAAAAAATACATTAAAAATAGAATACACATATTTATAGAAACAAAAAAGTTACAATAAAATAAAAATATTTATACAAAGTTCTAATAGATCCAAGTCAAACAGAAAGAATATAACTGCATTTAAATATTTATACAATTTCATTTATCAACCTTTCAGCTGCTGCGAGCATTACATAAAGTCTGAAGCTCCGAGAACTCCCACAATGCTCGGCTGCTGTTGTTTTTAACTGTAAACACATGAGGTCACAGCGAGGTGTGTGTGGGCCGCCCTGCAGAACACACTCCGTTTATATCTCTTTAAACAGAGTGTGTGATATAAACAGGTCCGTGTTTCTCTACTTTAGAATCAGGTCAACGAGGACGTCATTAAACTCAGAGGTACATGGTGTACTTCTACTGCACTACAGTTCAGAGGTACATGGTGTACTTCTACTGCACTACAGTTCAGAGGTACATGGTGTACTTCTACTCCACTACAGTTCAGAGGTACATGGTGTACTTCTACTCTCTACAGTTCAGAGGTACATGGTGTACTTCTACTGCACTACAGTTCAGAGGTACATGGTGTACTTCTACTCCACTACAGTTCAGAGGTACATGGTGTACTTCTACTCCACTACAGTTCAGAGGTACATGGTGTACTTCTACTGCTCTACAGTTCAGAGGTACATGGTGTACTTCTACTGCTCTACAGTTCAGAGGTACATGGTGTACTTCTACTGCTCTACAGTTCAGAGGTACATGGTGTACTTCTACTGCACTACAGTTCAGAGGTACATGGTGTACTTCTACTGCACTACAGTTCAGAGGTACATGGTGTACTTCTACTCCACTACAGTTCAGAGGTACATGGTGTACTTCTACTCCACTACAGTTCAGAGGTACATGGTGTACTTCTACTCCACTACAGTTCAGAGGTACATGGTGTACTTCTACTGCACTACAGTTCAGAGGTACATGATGTACTTCTACTCCTCTACAGTTCAGAGGTACATGGTGTACTTTTCCTCCACTACATGTATTTATACATGTAGTTACTTCACAGATGAAGGATGTGAAATCTAACCAAGTGTTGAATCAGGCTTTAGTTCCACCTGGAGTAAATCCACCAGCTACCCTGCAGTCTACAAAGTACTTCAGACTAGCTGCTCCTTCACCAGCTACCCTGCAGTCTACAAAGTACTTCAAACTAGCTGCTCCTTCACCAGCTACCCTGCAGTCTACAAAGTACTTCAGACTAGCTGCACCTTCACCAGCTTTGAGAACACTTTCATGATCAATCATTATAAAACACATCATAGATATTATTCTGAAATGGACCAATCTGCACAACGACTACTTTCACTGTCTTTCAATATATTTTGATGAGAATACTTTCCTACTTTCACTTGAGGAACATTTTGAATGCAGGACTTTCACTGTAACAGAGTATTCCTACACTCTGGTACTTCTACTTTTACTCAAGTACAAGATCTGAGTACTTCTACTTTTACTCAAGTACTAGATCTGAATACTTCTACTTCAACTCAATTACACGATTTGAGTACTTCTACTTTTACTCAAGTACTAGATCTGAATACTTCTACTTTTACTCAAGTACAATATCTGAGTACTTCTACTTTTACTACAAGATCTGAGTACTTCTACTTTTACTCAAGTACAATATCTGAGTACTTCTACTTTTACTCAAGTACTAGATCTGAATACTTCTACTTCTACTCAAGTACAATATCTGAGTACTTCTACTTTTACTACAAGATCTGAGTACTTCTACTTTTACTCAAGTACAAGATCTGAGTACTTCTACTTTTACTCAAGTACAATAACTGAGTACTTCTACTTTTTCTCAAATACAATATCTGAGTACTTCTACTTTTACTACAAGATCTGAGTACTTCTACTTTTACTCAAGTACAAGATCTGAGTACTTCTACTTTTACTACAAGATCTGAGTACTTCTACTTTTACTCAAGAACAAGATCTGAGTACTTCTACTTTTACTCAAGAACAAGATCTGAGTACTTCTACTTTTACCCAAGTACAAGATCTGAGTACTTCTACTTTTACTCAAGTACAAGATCTGACTACGTCTACTTTTACTCAAGTACAAGATCTGAGTACTTCTACTTTTACTCAAGTACAAGATCTGAGTACTTCTACTTTTACTCAAGTACATGATCTGAGTACTTCTACTTTTACTCAAGTACCAGATCTGAGTACTTCTACTTTTACTCAAGAACAAGATCTGAGTACTTCTACTTTTACCCAAGTACAAGATCTGAGTACTTCTACTTTTACTCAAGTACAAGATCTGACTACGTCTACTTTTACTCAAGTACAAGATCTGAGTACTTCTACTTTTACTCAAGTACAAGATCTGAGTACTTCTACTTTTACTCAAGGACAAGATCTGAGTACTTCTACTTTTACTCAAGTACAAGATCTGAGTACTTCTACTTTTACTAAAGTACAAGATCTGAGTACTTCTACTTTTACTCAAGTACCAGATCTGAGTACTTCTACTTTTACTCAAGTACCAGATCTGAGTACTTCTACTTTTACATCTGTAAGCG
This sequence comes from Harpagifer antarcticus, assembly GCA_902827135.1. Classification (NCBI taxonomy): domain Eukaryota; kingdom Metazoa; phylum Chordata; class Actinopteri; order Perciformes; family Harpagiferidae; genus Harpagifer; species Harpagifer antarcticus. The sequence continues at coordinate 82,698 of CADEHL010001531.1, forward strand.
AGTATTTCTCCACTGGTTTCTTATTTTCACGCCAAATCCCTGTATTTCTGTTGCTTTTAAATATATATATTTGACCTTAATTGGAGATTGAGATACAAAGAGGAGGTCTTCTTGCATTCAGTGTCATGCCGTGTATTCTTCTGACAGAGTATGAGTAGATCAAGATGTATGTTCCTGTGCCTTCAGTCGCTCGCCCAGCTGTGTTCTCCCCCCTGCTGTGTCTCGTGTCCTTCCTCCTGATGGTTAACTCAGTGAACCGAGCACACAGCAGTCCCCATGCATGCTGGGTTCTCTGTGTGGAGCTGCATGTGTGCTCAGCTGCCGCTCCATACACAGACACCATAGGGATGTATGCGGTCTGCCATGCAGCTCCTTGCGACGGTGTGTCAGAGCCATCTCACGCACACACATAAGGTATGGGTGAAAGCACAACTATCTATCATGATAATCCCATTTAAATACCAAAAACACGACTGCAACGTAAACACGGCTTTACACTTAGCATGTTTCAGCGGTAGGTGATTCTTGACGTAGTAATGATTGCATTGCAGCGTAATGTGTGTCAATAGTCAACACATTGAAATCCTGTTTTAACTTTCAGACAATCCTTCTTGTTGGCGTTTCTATTTTAACCAGGATGACGTAGAGCAGGAGCTAAATGTGTGAAGCTTCAGTGTCAGAGTGTTTTCTCACTGCAACGCTGCCCACTTTACTGCAGGGCGCAACAGATGGACACACACACACACACACACACACACACACACACACACACACACACACACACACACACAGGCAGGCCTCCGTCTGTCCTCCTCTCTGAGATCCTTCTCTGAGAAATGGAGAAGCTGCTCACTTGTCTGGAGAAAGAGAATACTCTTCAAACCTCAGGGCTGGAAATTGTCTTTGTTCCGTAATTGGACTTCCCGCTCTGCGGCACATCGGCCTGAAGACGAAGGAGACGAGGAAGCACGGAAAAGGATGTGTTCAATGATTCCTTAAAGCAGTCTGAAGGCAGGGCTGAGGTGTGCAGGTGACTCTGCTGCACATGCATGCTTTCAGATGGAACTAAGTGATGACAATGAGGCTTTTTATGTCAAAGGAACATCAAAGAGAGCGACGCCAGAGCAACGTGCAGCCGAGGTGACACGTGGATCCACGCGGGAGGAAATGGCTTTATGAAATATACATTACACTCCCAGGGAAATGAGTCATGTGCGTTCAAAGAGGAATAACATCCACTCTGGAGAGATGTTCATAACACAACGACACTACTTCTTCTTCTTCTTCTTCTTCTTCTTCTTCTTCTTCTTCTTCTTCTTCTTCTTCTTCTTCTTCTTCTTCTTCTTCTTCTTCTTCTTCTCTTCTCGTCTTCTTCTTCTTCTTCTTCTTCTTCTTCTTCTTCTTCTTCTTCTTCTTCTTTCTGCGTTAGGTCAATGCTCTGCATGCACACACAGCGTTGGTGAACAGCAGGACGTCGCTTGATTGACTCAACATCAATTATATACTAGTGTCAGCAATTCCATGCTGAACCATCCTTCTATTTTCCACAGCGGGCGAAGAGGAAAGAGAAAGAGGAAAGAGGAAGGGAGGAAGGAGGAAGGAGGAAGAGGAAGGAGGAAGGAGGAAGGAGAAAGGAGGAAGGAGGAAGGAGGAAGGAGGAAGGAGAAAGGAGGAAGGAGGAAGAGGAAGGAGGAAGGAAGGAAGGAGGAAGGAGGAAGGAGAAGCACCTCCGACAGAAAGGAAATTACAATCAAGCTGAATAATTATCATTCTTTTCTGTAAGAGTGCATAAGTGACCAAAACACTGCGTGTGTTTGCGTGTGTTTCAGGTGTGTGTGTGTGAGTATGGGTGTGTGGTGTGTTTGTGAGTGTGTGTGGTGTGTGTGCATGTTTGTGTGTTTCGGTGTGTGTGTTTGTTTGTTTGTGTGTGTGTGTGTGTGTTTCGGTGTGTGTGTGTGTGTGTGTGTGTTTCGTTGTGCGTTTTTTTTTTGTGTGTGTGTGTTTTGTGTGTGTGTTCATGCGTGTGTGTTTTTTTGTGTTGTTGTGTGTTTGTGTTGTTGTGTGTTTGTGTTGTTGTGTGTTTGTTTTGTGTGTGTGTTTCGTGTGTGAGTCGTGTGGTGTTGGTGTGTTTGTGCGTGTGGTGTGCGTCCGTGTGTGTTTGTGTGTGTGTGTGTGTGTTTGTGTGTGTGTGTGTTTGTTTGTGTGTGTGTGTGTTCATGCGTGTGTGTGTGTTTCGGTGTGTGTGTTCATGCGTGTGTGTTTCTGTGCGTGTGTGTGTGTTCGGTGTGTGTGTTCATGCGTGTGTGTGTGTTTCGGTGTGTGTGTTCATGCGTGTGTGTTTCTGTGTGCGTGTGTGTGTTTCGGTGTGTGTGTTCATGCGTGTGTGTGTGTGTGTGTTTCGGTGTGTGTGTTCATGTCAGAGTCTGGTTGTTGGTTTTACAGATGAATTTAACGGAGCAGTAAAAGTTATATTTCCCCTTGAGTTGAATCGTTAGCATGAAGCTCAACAACAACTGATTCGTTATATCTGAAAGCACCAGCTCTACAGACGGGTTCAAAGCTGCTCAGTGTCTTTGATTACGCCGTAAGTTCAATAAATAATATCAAGTTTAAATAAAGGAATATCAGGTTCAACTTATTGCTTTTAACTAACTTAGTACAGTTATGTAAAATATGTAAAATCATACATTTATTTAAAGTCAACGCTTACATTTTTTCGGTGTGATTTAAAAGTGTCGGCTAAAGAAAATGAAATCTAGCGAAACATCTCAAAACCTGACGCTCGTAGCACTTAGATTTAAGAATGTGATGATCTGTGCTCTCGGTGTTGTTGGTTGTATCTCCAGATACATATAAGTAATACATCTGATTACCACAGCTTCGATTAAAGCACGAGTGTGAAGTAAGAACTGAAGGTAGCGTTGAGTCTCTTAAATGTTCATAATAAATGTTCTTTAAGAGTCTCTCCTTGTTGATGTGACGTTCACGAACGATCCGATTCTTTTGAACGATCCGATTCTTTTGAACGATCCGATTCTTTTGAGCGATCCGATTCTTTTGAACGATCCGATTCTTTTGAGCGATCCGATTCTTTTGAGCGATCCGATTCTTTTGAGCGATCCGATTCTTTTGAACGTCTCTGGTACGAACGAAGGGAACCGAGTCGTACTTGGTGAGAGCCGTTCTTTTTATCGTTGGTTCACTGCCTGCCATAAATCCACTCGCCTTTAAAGGAACTCAGGGGGGTCAAACTCAAATACAAGTGGGCCAACATTAAAAAAATGGGTACTAGTGGAGGGCCGGACTGGTTCAATGTTTATTGCAGAACTTATTGAAATGAACTTATTGCACATATTAAACCTGGAACTAACAAAGCTTCAATCATTGCCTATAAAAACAACATTAAACATTAAATAATCAGCTGCATTCATTTCTTACGGCTCTATCTGCAGCTTCTCCAGACTCATTTCTTACGGCTCTATCTGCAGCTTCTCCAGACTCAGTTCTTATGGCTCTATCTGCAGCTTCTCCAGACTCATTTCTTACGGCTCTATCTGCAGCTTCTCCAGACTCATTTCTTATGGCTCTATCTGCAGCTTCTCCAGACTCATTTCTTATGGCTCTATCTGCAGCTTCTCCAGACTCATTTCTTATGGCTCTATCTGCAGCTTCTCCAGACTCATTTCTTATGGCTCTATCTGCAGCTTCTCCAGACTCATTTCTTACGGCTCTATCTGCAGCTTCTCCAGACTCATTTCTTACGGCTCTATCTGCAGCTTCTCCAGACTCATTTCTTATGGCTCTATCTGCAGCTTCTCCAGACTCATTTCTTAGGGCTCTATCTGCAGCTTCTCCAGACTCATTTCTTATGGCTCTATCTGCAGCTTCTCCAGACTCATTTCTTATGGCTCTATCTGCAGCTTCTCCAGACTCATTTCTTACGGCTCTATCTGCAGCTTCTCCAGACTCATTTCTTACGGCTCTATCTGCAGCTTCTCCAGACTCATTTCTTACGGCTCTATCTGCAGCTTCTCCAGACTCATTTCTTACGGCTCTATCTGCAGCTTCTCCAGACTCATTTCTTATGGCTCTATCTGCAGCTTCTCCAGACTCATTTCTTATGGCTCTATCTGCAGCTTCTCCAGACTCATTTCTTATGGCTCTATCTGCAGCTTCTCCAGACTCATTTCTTACGGCTCTATCTGCAGCTTCTCCAGACTCATTTCTTATGGCTCTATCTGCAGCTTCTCCAGACTCATTTCTTACGGCTCTATCTGCAGCTTCTCCAGACTCATTTCTTATGGCTCTATCTGCAGCTTCTCCAGACTCATTTCTTATGGCTCTATCTGCAGCTTCTCCAGACTCATTTCTATGGCTCTATCTGCAGCTTCTCCAGACTCATTTCTTACGGCTCTATCTGCAGCTTCTCCAGACTCATTTCTTATGGCTCTATCTGCAGCTTCTCCAGACTCATTTCTTATGGCTCTATCTGCAGCTTCTCCAGACTCATTTCTTATGGCTCTATCTGCAGCTTCTCCAGACTCATTTCTTATGGCTCTATCTGCAGCTTCTCCAGACTCATTTCTTACGGCTCTATCTGCAGCTTCTCCAGACTCATTTCTTACGGCTCTATCTGCAGCTTCTCCAGACTCATTTCTTACGGCTCTATCTGCAGCTTCTCCAGACTCATTTCTTACGGCTCTATCTGCAGCTTCTCCAGACTCATTTCTTATGGCTCTATCTGCAGCTTCTCCAGACTCATTTCTCATGGCTCTATCTGCAGCTTCTCCAGACTCATTTCCTATGGCTCTATCTGCAGCTTCTCCAGACTCATTTCTTATGGCTCTATCTGCAGCTTCTCCAGACTCATTTCTTATGGCTCTATCTGCAGCTTCTCCAGACTCATTTCTTATGGCTCTATCTGCAGCTTCTCCAGACTCATTTCTTAGGGCTCTATCTGCAGCTTCTCCAGAGTCATTTCTTACGGCTCTATCTGCAGCTTCTCCAGACTCATTTCTTACGGCTCTATCTGCAGCTTCTCCAGACTCATTTCTTATGGCTCTATCTGCAGCTTCCCAGACTCATTTCTTATGGCTCTATCTGCAGCTTCTCCAGACTCATTTCTTACGGCTCTATCTGCAGCTTCTCCAGACTCATTTCTTATGGCTCTATCTGCAGCTTCTCCAGACTCATTTCTTATGGCTCTATCTGCAGCTTCTCCAGACTCATTTCTTACGGCTCTATCTGCAGCTTCTCCAGACTCATTTCTCATGGCTCTATCTGCAGCTTCTCCAGACTCATTTCTTATGGCTCTATCTGCAGCTTTCTCCAGACTCATTTCTTACGGCTCTATCTGCAGCTTCTCCAGACTCATTTCTTACGGCTCTATCTGCAGCTTCTCCAGACTCATTCTTATGGCTCTATCTGCAGCTTCTCCAGACTCATTTCTTATGGCTCTATCTGCAGCTTCTCCAGACTCATTTCTTATGGCTCTATCTGCAGCTTCTCCAGACTCATTTCTTATGGCTCTATCTGCAGCTTCTCCAGACTCATTTCTTACGGCTCTATCTGCAGCTTCTCCAGACTCATTTCTCATGGCTCTATCTGCAGCTTCTCCAGACTCATTTCTTAGGGCTCTATCTGCAGCTTCTCCAGACTCATTTCTTACGGCTCTATCTGCAGCTTCTCCAGACTCATTTCTTACGGCTCTATCTGCAGCTTCTCCAGACTCATTTCTTACGGCTCTATCTGCAGCTTCTCCAGACTCATTTCTTATGGCTCTATCTGCAGCTTCTCCAGACTCATTTCTTACGGCTCTATCTGCAGCTTCTCCAGACTCATTTCTTATGGCTCTATCTGCAGCTTCTCCAGACTCATTTCTTATGGCTCTATCTGCAGCTTCTCCAGACTCATTTCTTACGGCTCTATCTGCAGCTTCTCCAGACTCATTTCTTATGGCTCTATCTGCAGCTTCTCCAGAACTCATTTCTTATGGCTCTATCTGCAGCTTCTCCAGACTCATTTCTTATGGCTCTATCTGCAGCTTCTCCAGACTCATTTCTTATGGCTCTATCTGCAGCTTCTCCAGACTCATTTCTTATGGCTCTATCTGCAGCTTCTCCAGACTCATTTCTTATGGCTCTATCTGCAGCTTCTCCAGACTCATTTCTTATGGCTCTATCTGCAGCTTCTCCAGACTCATTTCTTATGGCTCTATCTGCAGCTTCTCCAGACTCATTTCTTACGGCTCTATCTGCAGCTTCTCCAGACTCATTTCTTATGGCTCTATCTGCAGCTTCTCCAGACTCATTTCTTATGGCTCTATCTGCAGCTTCTCCAGACTCATTTCTTATGGCTCTATCTGCAGCTTCTCCAGACTCATTTCTTACGGCTCTATCTGCAGCTTCTCCAGACTCATTTCTTATGGCTCTATCTGCGGCTTCTCCAGACTCATTTCTTATGGCTCTATCTGCAGCTTCTCCAGACTCATTTCTTATGGCTCTATCTGCAGCTTCTCCAGACTCATTTCTTATGGCTCTATCTGCAGCTTCTCCAGACTCATTTCTTATGGCTCTATCTGCAGCTTCTCCAGACTCATTTCTTATGGCTCTATCTGCAGCTTCTCCAGACTCATTTCTTATGGCTCTATCTGCAGCTTCTCCAGACTCATTTCTTACGGCTCTATCTGCAGCTTCTCCAGACTCATTTCTTACGGCTCTATCTGCAGCTTCTCCAGACTCATTTCTTACGGCTCTATCTGCAGCTTCTCCAGACTCATTTCTTACGGCTCTATCTGCAGCTTCTCCAGACTCATTTCTTATGGCTCTATCTGCAGCTTCTCCAGACTCATTCTTATGGCTCTATCTGCAGCTTCTCCAGACTCATTTCTTACGGCTCTATCTGCAGCTTCTCCAGACTCATTTCTTATGGCTCTATCTGCAGCTTCTCCAGACTCATTTCTTACGGCTCTATCTGCAGCTTCTCCAGACTCATTTCTCATGGCTCTATCTGCAGCTTCTCCAGACTCATTTCTTACGGCTCTATCTGCAGCTTCTCCAGACTCATTTCTTACGGCTCTATCTGCAGCTTCTCCAGACTCATTTCTTACGGCTCTATCTGCAGCTTCTCCAGACTCATTCTTATGGCTCTATCTGCAGCTTCTCCAGACTCAGTTCTTACGGCTCTATCTGCAGCTTCTCCAGACTCATTTCTTACGGCTCTATCTGCAGCTTCTCCAGACTCATTTCTTACGGCTCTATCTGCAGCTTCTCCAGACTCAGTTCTTATGGCTCTATCTGCAGCTTCTCCAGACTCATTTCTTATGGCTCTATCTGCAGCTTCTCCAGACTCATTTCTTACGGCTCTATCTGCAGCTTCTCCAGACTCATTTCTTACAGCTCTATCTGCAGCTTCTCCAGACTCATTTCTTACAGCTCTATCTGCAGCTTCTCCAGACTCATTTCTTATGGCTCTATCTGCAGCTTCTCAGAGTCATTTCTTATGGCTCTATCTGCAGCTTCTCCAGACTCATTTCTTATGGCTCTATCTGCAGCTTCTCCAGACTCATTTCTTATGGCTCTATCTGCAGCTTCTCCAGACTCAGTTCTTATGATTACATTTCTCCACAGGCCAACAACAGCTTCTACAAAACTATTTCCCCTAAGAGAAGAAAAC
>CADEHL010001532.1:0-2500 GCA_902827135.1 Harpagifer antarcticus
TTACTCAGTAGAAGTACTACATTCTTTACTCAAGTAGAAGCACACACATCCTTTACTCAAGTAGAAGTACACACATCCTTTACTCAGTAGAAGTACACATCCTTTACTCAAGCAGAAGTACCACATCCTTTACTCAAGTAGAAGTACACACATCCTTTACTCAGTAGAAGTACACACATCCTTACTCAGTAGAAGCACACATCCTTTACTCAGTAGAAGTACACACATCCTTTACTCAGTAGAAGACACACATCTTTACTCAAGTAGAAGCACACACATCCTTTACTCAAGTAGAAGTACACAAAATCGTTTCTCTCAGTAGAAGTACCATACATCCTTTACTCAAGTAGAAGTACACACATCCTTTACTCAAGTAGAAGTACACATCCTTACTCAAGTAGAGTACAATACTCGTGTTTAAACATACTCTGGTGAAAGTAGAAGACTGACTAAACTTCTTTACTCAGTCAAAGTAAAGAGGCTTTGAAGTGTCTTCAGTAAAAAGTACCCATAGCTAGCAGCTGCTTTAAAGAGTACCTGACCTCCCTTTATATCAATAAACAATAATGTCATTGTTAGCTAATGAATGTTTCCATGCTGAACACGGCAACATGACAACGTTCCATTGTCCCTCTTCTTTAGAGAAGACCAGGAATGATGGATACACGGATCGTGTTCAATCAATAGGCACCATGACTCTAAGAATAATGATCACGCATCAACACACTTCAGACTAAAGGAACCAGCTGTTTGGAAAATAGAAGAAGTAGAAAGTACAGGTATTTGAGTTCAACATGTAAGAAGTAGAAAGTACAGGTATTTGGGTTCAACATGTAAGAAGTAGAAAGTACAGGTATTTGTGTTCAACATGTAAGAAGTAGAAAGTACAGGTATTTGAGTTCAACATGTAAGAAGTAGAAAGTACAGGTATTTGAGTTCAACATGTAAGAAGTAGAAAGTACAGGTATTTGGTTCAACATGTAAGAAGTAGAAAGTACAGGTATTTGGGTTCAACATGTAAGAAGTAGAAAGTACAGGTATTTGAGTTCAACATGTAAGAAGTAGAAAGTACAGGTATTTGGTGTCAACATGTAAGAAGTAGAAAGTACAGGTATTTGAGTTCAACATGTAAGAAGTAGAAAGTACAGGTATTTGAGTTCAACATGTAAGAAGTAGAAAGTACAGGTATTTGTTCAACATGTAAGAAGTAGAAAGTACAGGTATTTGAGTTCAACATGTAAGAAGTAGAAAGTACAGGTATTTGAGTTCAACATGTAAAAGTAGAAAGTACAGGTATTTGAGTTCAACATGTAGAAGTAGAAAGTACAGGTATTTGGTTCAACATGTAAGAAGTAGAAAGTACAGGTATTTGTTCAACAGTAAGTAGAAAGTACAGGTATTTGAGTTCAACATGTAGAAGTAGAAAGTACAGGTATTTGAGTTCAACATGTAAGAAGTAGAAAGTACAGGTATTTGATTCAACATGTAAGAAGTAGAAAGTACAGGTATTTGGTTCAACATGTAAGAAGTAGAAAGTACAGGTATTTGGGTTCAACATGTAAGAAGTAGAAAGTACAGGTATTTGAGTTCAACATGTAAGAAGTAGAAAGTACAGGTATTTGGTTCAACATGTAAGAAGTAGAAAGTACAGGTATTTGGGTTCAACATGTAAGAAGTAGAAAGTACAGGTATTTGGTTCAACATGTAAGAAGTAGAAAGTACAGGTATTTGAGTTCAACATGTAAGAAGTAGAAAGTACAGGTATTTGAGTTCAACATGTAAGAAGTAGAAAGTACAGGTATTTGAGTTCAACATGTAAGTAGAAAGTACAGGTATTTGAGTTTCAACATGTAGAAGTAGAAAGTACAGGTATTTGGTTCAACATGTAAGAAGTAGAAAGTACAGGTATTTGTGTTCAACATGTAAGAAGTAGAAAGTACAGGTATTTGAGTTCAACATGTAAGAAGTAGAAAGTACAGGTATTTGAGTTCAACATGTAAGAAGTAGAAAGTACAGGTATTTGAGTTCAACAGTAAGAAGTAGAAAGTACAGGTATTTGAGTTCAACATGTAAGAAGTAGAAAGTTACAGGTATTTGAGTTCAACATGTAAGAAGTAGAAAGTACAGGTATTTGAGGTTCAACATTGTAAGAAGTAGAAAGTACAGGTATTTGGGTTCAACATGTTAAGAAGTAGAAATGTACAGGTATTTGAGTTCAACATGTAAGAAGTAGAAGAAAGTACAGGTATTTGAGTTTCAACATGTAAGAAGTAGAAAGTACAGGTATTTGTGTTCAACATGTAAGAAGTAGAAAGTTCAGGTATTTGAGTTCAACATGTGAGAAGTAGAAAGTACAGGTATTTGAGTTCAACATGTGAGAAGTAGAAAGTGCAGGTATTTGAGTTCAACATGTAAGAAGTAGAAAGTACAGGTATTTGTGTTCAACATGTAAGAAGTAGAAAGTTCAGGTATTTGAGTTCAACATGTGAGAAGTAGAAAT
>CADEHL010001532.1:7500-10000 GCA_902827135.1 Harpagifer antarcticus
GGCTGTTCACCCCCGAACTCCTCAGAGTCAGAGCACGTAGCGCCATGGGTACTGAAACACACACACACACACACACAGAGACACACACACACACAAACACACACACACAGACACACACACACACACACACAGAGACCCACACACACCAGAGACACACACACACACACACACAAAAACACACACACACAGAGACACACACACACAGACAGAGACACACACACAGAGACACACACACACACACAAACACACACAAACACACACAGAGACACAAACACACACACACACACACACAAACAAACACACCACACAAACACACACACAAAACACACACACACACAAACACACACAAACACACGCACACACACACATACAAACACACACAAACACACACACACAAACACAGACACACACACACAAACACACTCACACACAGACACACACACACACACAGACAAACACACACACAAACCCACACAGACACACACACACACAAACACACACACAGATACACACACACACAGACAGAGACACACACACATATACACCACACACACACACAAACACACCACACACAAACACACACCACACACACACACACAAAGACACACACAAACACACACACACACAAACACACCACACACAAACACACACACACACAGACAAACACACACACACACAGACACACCACACACACACACAAAGACACACACAAACAGACAAACACACAGAGACACTCACACACACACACACACACACACACACACACACACACACACACCACAGAGACACTCACACACACAACACACACACAAAGACACACACAAACACACACACACACACAAACACACACACACAAACAACACACACACACAGACAAACACACACACACAGACACACACAAACACACACAGAGGACACTCACACACACACAAAGACACACACAAACAGACAAACACACAGAGACACTCACACACACACACACACACACACACACCAGAGACACTCACACACACACACACACACACACACACCACACACCACACCACACCAAGTCAGATTCCTTGTAGTGTCCCCTGGTCATAAACCGGTCTCTGGTATATTTCTCGATGTCCCGGTGAACCCCTTTGATCCTCACCCGTGCGGCCCTGCAGAGACACGGAGGCGTTCAGTGTCCCGCTCCTGGTCGTCACGGTGACGGTGTACAGTCGTCCAGGTGTGAGCACGTTGAAGGTGCACTCCCTCATGTTGGGCTCCACCTCCCGCGTGTCCACCGTCACATTACCTTTAATCATGATATAATAATAATAATAATGAATCACCAGGCAGGATTACAGTCAGATGAAGTGTGTCTCTATGGTTACCGTGTCTCAGCGTCAGGAGGTACCGGTCACGTGACCCGGAGGGGGCGTGGCTCCACATGGCGCTGAGCGACGTCTCGTCAGCGTGACGGACGTGGAGCTCCATCACTGAGGCCGGAGCTGAGGACAGGAGGACGGGAGTCTTATATTAAATATTCCTGGTGATGTAAATATTATGTATTTCTGTAGTAATATATATCCTGACCTGTTCTCCCCTCACAGCTGCTCTCTCTCGTCTCCCCTCGGCTCTCCACCCTCAGCACGGCTCGGTACACTCTTCCAGGAATTAGACGGGTCCCGGGGAAGCTGTAGTTCAAAGCCTCTCGCTCCACAGCGGTGCTGACTAACTCCTGGGATCCATCGAGAAGGAGCAGCCTGTAACTCTCCCAGAGACCTGAGGGGGGAGACCAGGAGAGGAGGAGACCGCCGGAGGGGGAGGGGGAGAGGGAGAGGTGGGAGGGGGGGGCTGGAGCTGGAGGAGAGGAAGAAGAAACAAGAAAGAAATACAATGTTAGAGAATTAAAAGCCAAAAGCAAAAAACGAGGGAAAATATACAAAAATAAGACAGCACCACCTCACCTGTGCTGACGGTGAGTTCTGATTGGCTCGTCAGCTCTCCACTAATGGTCGTGACTGTGACCTGATAGGCCGAGCCCGGAGTCAGCTGATCCACCAAGACCTCCGTGTCGTTGGGCAGCAGCGTCATCTCCCAGCGGCTCGTCTCATTGGCCGAGAGCCCGACGACAACGAAGAGCGCGTCCAGGTCGCCTTCGGGCTGTTGCCATGACAACAGGAAGCTAGTGTCGTTGTGGTCGGCGGTGAGATTTGAGACGGCGGCGGGAACTGGAACGAGATTTAGATGTTATCAGATTTGTTCCCTCACTTCCTGTCTTTAATGATCCAGTGCTGCACAAATAATGTATAAATATTTAATATCCTGCGTTCCTGTGAAAGTGTATTTCCACATGTTTTACTGTTTTAATGCTATTTTATTTCTATTTGAGACATTTACATTTCGGATGGTTTCTAGTCTTTTAATTTCTCTAATGAGCAACAACTTGTCTTTGGAGCTGCTGCTACGGCAACATGTCCCGAAGTGCATCGAGCCAGACGTCTTTTCATTCAGCGCATCCATCAATAGA
>CADEHL010001532.1:12500-32500 GCA_902827135.1 Harpagifer antarcticus
TGGAGCTTTGATGGAGTCAGGACTCAGAGACACGAGGAGAGATGGAGCTTTGATGGCGTCAGGACTCAGAGACACGAGGAGAGATGGAGCTTTGATGGAGTCAGGACTCAGAGAGACACGAGGAGAGATGGAGCTTTGGTGGTAAACACTGACGGTTTATTTGGAGCTTCGGCGGCAGAATTCACAAAACAAGTCACGAGCCACGAGTAGACCACACGGTAGAGATGCAGATGAAGAACTCTCCCCCAGACCCGTGTGTTTAGCTGGTTCAGAGAGAATCATCAAGAACCGTAACACCTCTATCAGCTGACGCCAGCAGGCAGGAGCAGGGAGACAGAACGCTGAGAGCAGCCCGGTTACAGGTGCGTGTGCTCAGTGTTCTCTGTGGGGGTCCTGCCTTCCTTTAAGATACTTCCCACAATGCCGTATTATTATTATTACCTGTCCGAGCCGTTGCCGTGGCGCTGTTTGTCAGCCCCCCTGCCTCCGTAACCACGGTAACGTTGTACAGTCGCCCCGGCGTCAGGTCGAGGAGCGCGTGCTGCGTCGCCGTGCTCAACAACGTCTCGTTCCTCAGCACACCTGCAGGGGGAGGAGAGTCAAAATATCCATGCTTTTATTTTGAAATTCCATATTAAGATTCAAGACTTCAGGTTTCAAGGCTTTTATTGTGTTCGTAGCTACGGTGATGATATGTCAATGGAAAGGTCCCAGGCTCCTCCCACAGAGCAACACAACAACAACAACAACACGGGTAAATAAACAAACCCTGACATACAGGCAGAGATATCAACTAGTGGAGAAAGGACTTCAAACATTTACCAAAATAAAAGCACGGACACTTCGGCAGGAAGAGCGCTCCTGAAGAACATTTCTTATAAAGATTTGTGTTATATTTTGTTATGTTTCGCTTCATATTTGTTTGCCTTTCTTATTGGTCAGATATCAGATCATGTGACCCCTGACGGACGCACCTGATTGGTCTCTCAGCTGCAGCCTGAAGCGCTGAGTCCGTCCTGGGCCGGCCTGCCAGGAAACACCCAGGCTGCTGGAGGCGGAGAGAGAGAGGCCGAGGACTGCTGAGGGGCCTGAACACACACACACACACACACACACACACACACACACACACACAATAACATTACAAGGGTACGAAAGAAATGTATAGAAATGAATAAAAATAGGTCCTAAAATAAGTTAAAGCTGTTACTGTATGTATGTCAAGGAAGGAAGATGTCCTTAAAGATGTGATATAGTTCAACTTAAATACAGAGGTAAATATTGTACTTATTTTAGTAATAATAATAAATCATTCAAATGATAACGTGACCTAACATAACAGAGTAATTAAAACCAGAGTAGGAGGTCTCAAATACGTCAGAAAACTCCTAAAAGATCCCGCCATAACTCCTCCGAGCTGTCGAGAGGAAAAGGATCAAGCGCCTGGATGTTTGAGGAGGAGGGTCCTTCTGAAGACCTTCCTTTGGAGAGATGGAGGTGTTTGAACAGGAAGAGGAAGAGTGTTCTCTGTGGGGGGTCCTGCTTGTCTTTAAGGTATTTCCCACAATGCCTCTGTGTGTGTGTGTGTGTCGCCACCTCGGCTTCAAACTGAGAGGAACAATATTATCAGCTGCAGACATCTCCAGCGTGTGTGTGTGTGTGTGTGTGTGAGCCACAGGTCTTTTACTCTGGAATGTCATAATCACACCCAAATAGAACAGTACTAAGAAGACTCTGCTCTGATTGGTTAGCTGGTCGGCTTTGTTGTGATTGGTCAACCGCTTAGAGATGTCCCGCCCCCTTAAGCTTTTCACCTACAATGTGTTGGGGCGCGAGCCAATAGGAGCGTGAGTGTTCCGTAGCGATGGATTTTAGCCTTTGCAGACCGTTTACATGCACTAACACAAGAGGAGAGGGAACACCACAGAAGAAGAATAGAGTAGGAACTTTCTGAAAAGAGTTGATCAGGTAAAAAACAGACTTTCTTGTTCTGTCGTGTGAACTGTGCTAACCTCCAGAGATAAGAAACTAACACACTGCAGGACCACCGCTTCTGACAAGGGTACAGTCAACTGGGTGTTTCCTCCACACACACACACACACACACACACACACACACACACACACACCCTCACGCCCTTTCCCACAGAACAAAGAAACAATGGAGGCAGGAAATAGCTGAACCCGGAGCTCTGCCCACGATGGAAACACACACCGAGGGTCCAACTCCTGTTCTGGAGCCCAGCCAGCGTGGAGACACTACACACACACACACACTCACACACACACACACACTCACTTTTACTGCTCTATCACTCTCTCTCGGCTGTGGTTCCTGTAGCTAATCACAGCGCTGCAGAGAGGGGAAGCTACACGACTACATAACACACACACATACACACGCACGAAAACCCACACACACACGCACACACACACACACACAAGGAGGTGGTGTTGCGTTCTTAAACTTCAAAAGCTGAGAGGTCAGAGGAGACAATGGAGCAGAACAGAAAACAAAAGAATATTTGGAATTGTATACAAGAAGCAGGAAGTATTCAGATACTTTATTGCGGGTAAAAGTACTACTACACCGGGCAAATACTCTTTCTAGGGTACAAGTATATAAGTACAATTAATTTAAAATGCAGTAACATGTGTCTTGTCATTGTTTTACCTGTTTAATGTTTCCGGATTCATTAACACATTTTCTGGCTTTTTTACCCGTTTTTTTTTTCTTTTCCGAAATGTAAATATTTTGTCTGAAATGTTTTCCGATTTGTTTTATTAACATCATTTGTGTTTGTTTTTTTAAGGCAACTTGGAAGAAAAACAGATTTAGTGACTACATAATGACGCAAATAAAGCATGTGACTTCTGAGCAATATTCTACCTTTGCTCCAAACATTAAAACATGAACTCACAAGAAACAAACGTGTTTCAATTCCTCTGGTCCTCCACATGAAGTCAATCAGCAGCTCCTTCAGTGACGCCAGCCATCAGGCGCATTCACACCGCAGTGCTTTCCCCACAAAGGTTCATGAGAACTTAGTTCATGAGAACTCTCTAGTTCTCATGAACTAAGTACAGATCGCGTTCACACCGGAATAAGTCCCTGGGGGTGGATTAGGCAAATGAAGCCGCTGACGTCACTTCTTCTTCTTCTGCTTTGGGTTTACTGGCAGGCCGCAAACCACTTCACGGCGTATACTGCCAGCCCGGAGTCCCCGGCCGGAAGTCCCCGGAGTTGGGGAAGGCTTCAGTAGAAGCTGCTGGGACTCCCAGCAGCTTCTACTGAAGCCTTCCGAGTAAATCGCCAGAACGCCGACACCTCCTCATCTCCACCACTCCCATGTTTTATTTTGTGTTGCCATAAGTTAGTCTCTCTGCGTTTCTGCGCTGGGCTAATGCTAATGCTAATAATGCTAATGCCAGGATAATAAAATGGCGGCTTCACAAAACTTGTTGGGAGTTTCACGGGGCGTGGTTTGCAATCCGCCCAGCCAATCAGAAATATAGCTCTTTTCTCTCAAAAGAGCCGCTCGAAAGTCCCTGCTCTCTAGCAGGGACTTTCGAGCGGGTAAAAAGGTTCACATGAACTACTTTTAGTACCGGCTCTTTTTGGTGTGAACGCGATAAAAGAGTTCTCATGAACCTTTGTGGGGAAAGTACCGCAGTGTGAAAGCGCCTATTGGTTCATGAGAACTTAGTTCATGAGAACCTTTTTACACGCTCGGACTTTCGAGCGGCTCTCTTGAGAGAAAAGAGCTATATTTCTGATTGGCTGGGCGGATTGCAAACCACGCCCCGTAAAACTCCCAAAAAGTTTTGTGAAGCCGCCATTTTATTATCCTCGCATTAGCATTATTAGCATTAGCATTATTAGCATTAGCATTAGCCCAGCGCAGAAACGCAGAGAGACTAACTTATGGCAACACAAAATAAAACATGGGAGTGGTGGAGATGAGGAGGTGTCGGCGTTCTGGCGATTTCTGGCGATTTCCTCGGAAATCACCAACAGTCCCCAACTCCGGGGACTTCCGGCCGGGGACTCCGGGGGGCAGTATACGCCGTGAAGTGGTTTGCGGCCTGCCAGTAAACCCAAAGCAGAAGAAGAAGAAGTGACGTCAGCGGCTTCATTTGCCTAATCCTCCCCCAGGGACTTTTTCCGGTGTGAACGCGATCTGAACTTAGTTCCTGAGAACTAGAGAGTTCTCAGGAACTAAGTTCACATGAACCTTTGTGGGAAAAGTACTGCGGTGTGAATGCGCCTATTGTTCCCAGCATGCAACAAGACCATTTCCTGTTTATTTCACAATAAGAGCCCCTACTTCCTTCCAACATGTAAACTCTCACAGACGCCGTTGTGTGTAAATACTTAGATATATAAAGCCACCAGTCTGTGGAAACAATGCTGTTAATAATCTTTATCTCCAACTCGTAATCATCACAACAACAACAACAACAACATCGCACGTTTAATATGAGATAAATGTGTACGTGCACATGGTACCTGGTCCATATTTTATAATGAATAATAATGGCTCATCATTTAAATTGAAGTCACTCCTGAAGACATGACGGTGCCACAGGGCTCCAGACGCTTTGACTTGTCATGTGACATAACCTGTATCTCTCTGATAACTCTTTAAACACCGCATTTGTGTTCAATCAAGTCGACAGGATGAACTCGGTGTTTAGAGTTCCTGTACGACGCTGAAGTTGGCTTCCGATTCAGAGCATCCGATTGGGCAGTTAACTGCCGAATCGGATGCTCTGAATCGGAAGCCAACTTCAGCGTCGTAGTTCCCGTTAGAATATGTTTTCTCCGGTGAACATCTCCGTTAAAGTTGAAATCTTCCGGACACAATTTGAAAAGTGCCGGTCAAAGCTCTTCTTTGTTATTTATTGAGCTTTAAAACAAATTGATATGATTCGATATTAAACAAACTAATTATAGTAGATTAACTACATTATTCAAAAGTGAACAGTAATTTATAATAACACGGGAATAATAAACGGAGCGCTCTCTCTCTCCTGACAGCCCGTCAGTATCACGCAGCTCGCGGATCAGTAATGAGTGACCCGACAGTAAAACTGAACATATCTATAACTAGTTACGGTAGTTTGAGAGGTCATTAAAATCGCTACGTGTGATATTCTAACCTGAAGTGTGTGTCCACTCACCGCTGCGTGTGATCATGCAGAGCTGCATGTCGACTCGTCAGCAGCAGCTGATCTCTCTCCCGTCAGATTAGACTCGCGTTTCTGTCCATATCGATCAGATCCAGCTGGTTCTAGCTAATGATAGGACTACCTGCTTATTAACAGACACCTCAACGATAAGCGTCGCTATGCAACCGGGTGAGGCCGCAAAGTATAGCGCAGCATTATGCATTAGTTTACATGCCCACCGGAACCCCGAGGCATTACCAACAGATCAACGCACAATCAACCATCCAGGACATCTCTTTCTCCACATTAAGTGTTAGACATTAGAGTTGACTCTTCTTGTCTGTCACATAAGTGGCGCAACTGAAGCGGTGTTGCGCAAAGGGGAAATATATGTTGACCGGACGCTTTGACCGGAGAGATTTAGATTTGCCGGTCTTCAGCTTATTTTACCGGCTAACGGGAACTCTGGGCCGCAGTCAGAATTTGTTCGTGGTGTTTCTGTGCACGTCAATGGTCTGCAGAGGCTAAAATCCCAACGTTCCAGAACACGGTGACATCACGGAACACTCTCGCTCCTATTGGCTAGCGCTCCAACACATTGTAGGTGATACGCTAAAGGGGGCGGGACATCTCTAAGCTGGTTGACCAATCACAACAGAGCCGGCCAGCTAACCAATCAGAGCAGCGTGGGCTCTGGTTTCAGACAGAGGGTGAAATGCAGACTCATTCCTGGACTTACGGGTGTGCAGCGTGATGTTCCTCGTCTCCTCGCCGCTCTGTGATTGGACGATCAGCTCGTAGGCGGTTCCCGGCTCCAGCTGCTCCAACACACAGGTAAACACCCCTCCTTCCTCCTTGTTTCCTCCTTCCTCCTCTTCTAGCTGATTAGTCCCCAGATAGTTCCCTCCTGTCTCATTCTTCCTCTCCTCCTGTCCTTGTTTCCTGCCTCCTATCTCATTAGTCTCTGCCTCCTCGTCTCCTTCTCTCCTGCACTCGGTGCTGTCTGATCCTGAGGAGGTGATGGAGAAGGAGCAGTGTCTCTGGGGGGAGGAGAGGGAGAGAGAGAGGGAGTCCAGGTGGGAGACGGGGGACGATAGAGAGAAGCTGCAGGAGGGAGACTCTGAGGGAGCGGCGCTTAGGTCCTGAGGAGGAGACACATCACAGTTAGAGAAGTTACTATTATCAACATGTGTCCCCTCTTCTTCATGTCTCTTCTTCATCAACATGTGTCCCCTCTTCTTCATGTCTCTTCTACATCAACATGTGTCCCCTCTTCTTCATGTCTCTCTACATCAACATGTGTCCCCTCTTCTTCACGAACATGTGTCCCCTCTTCCTCATGTCTCTTCTACATCAACATGTGTCCCCTCTTCTTCATGTCTCTTCTACATCAACATGTGTCCCCCTCTTCTTCATGTCTCTTCTACATCAACATGTGTCCCCTCTTCTTCATGTCTCTTCTACATCAACATGTGTCCCCTCTTCTTCATGTCTCTTCTACATCAACATGTGTCCCCTCTTCTTCATGTCTCTTCTACATCAACATGTGTCCCCTCTTCTTCATGTCTCTTCTACATCAACATGTGTCCCCTCTTCTTCATGTCTCTTCTACATCAACATGTGTCCCCTCTTCTTCATGTCTCTTCTACATCAACATGTGTCCCCTCTTCTCCATGTCTCTTCTACATCAACATGTGTCCCCTCTTCTTCATGTCTCTTCTACATCAACATGTGTCCCCTCTTCTTCATGTCTCTTCTACATCAACATGTGTCCCCTCTTCTCCATGTCTCTTCTACATCAACATGTGTCCCCTCTTCTTCATGTCTCTTCTACATCAACATGTGTACGTTTGGGAAACTAATGATTTTTTGTTTAACTGCAAAGAAATATACCGTCTGTAGAAGTACTCAGATCTTGTACTTGAGTAAAAGTAGAAGTACTCAGATCTGGTACTTCAGTAAAAGTAGAAGTACTCAGATCTTGTCTCTGAAAGGTCCCAATGTGTTCATTTTGATGGACTGTCGTCTGAGTGGTTAAACATTTATAATGGTGTACCACAAGGTTCTGTTTTGGGACCACTTTTATTCTCCATATATATTAACAGCGTAGGTGAGAATGTGGATGAAGCTACTTTACATTTTTATGCGGACGATACTGTGATGTATTGTGCAGGTCCCTCCATTCAGGAGGCTGGTGTTAAATTACAGGCTGTTTTTAACATTATTCAGACTCAGCTCTCTGAACTAAAGCTTCTTTTAAATGTGGATAAAACAAAGGTAATGCTCTTTTCAAAAGCTAAAAAGACACCAAAGCCTGTTTCAGATATTGTAACTACGCGAGGAACAAAACTTGAAGTTGTTGCCTGTTACAAATACCTTGGTATCTGGCTCGATGATTGTCTCTCTTTTAAACTTCATGTCAATAACCTGCTTAAAAAGCTGAGGGTTAGGCTAGGTTTCTTCTCCAGGAACACGTCCTGTTTCTCGCTTGAGGAAAAGGCTCTGTGACCTTTTGACCTGTGCTGGACTATGGTGATGTGATGTATATGAATGCACCTGCCCATTACCTGAGCAAATTGGATGCTGCGTATCACAGCGCTCTGAGATTTGTCACAAATTGTAAAACGCTTACACATCACTGTACCCTGTATACCAAGGCAGGTTTACCATCACTCTCTGTACGGAGGCTCAGGCACTGGTACACTTTTATTTATAAAGCTATGTTGGGCAAACTCCCGTATTACATCTGTTCTCTGGTAAAGCAGAAAGGTGCAGCTATTGTCTGAGATCACAGGATGTAGTCTTATTAGATGAAGAGTGAGGACTGTCTTAGGTAAGACAGCTTTTATGTGCAGCTCCACTTGCTTGGAACAGCCTACAGTCCGACTTGAAATTGTTCACTTTTGTTTCTCTGAATGTTTTCACGTCTGCACGAAATGCTTTATGACACTATGGGTGTTTGTAAGTGTTGGTGAATATGTAAATATGATGTCCTCTATTGTTTGTTTTTATGTTTCATGTGGAACAAATTGATGCAGGTCTCCCTTGTAAAAGAGATCCATGATCTCAAGGGACCTATCTGTTTAAATAAAGGTTTGAAATTGAAATTGAAATCTTGTACTTCAGTAAAAGTAGAAGTACTCAGATCTTGTACTTGAGTAAAAGTAGAAGTACTCAGATCTGGTACTCGAGTAAAAGTAGAAGTACTCAGATCTTGTACTTCAGTAAAAGTAGAAGTACTCAGATCTAGTACTTGAGTAAAAGTAGAAGTACTCAGATCTTGTTCTTCAGTAAAAGTAGAAGTACTCAGATCTTGTTCTTGAGTAAAAGTAGAAGTACTCAGATCTGGTACTCGAGTAAAAGTAGAAGTACTCAGATCTTGTATTTGAGTAAAAGTAGAAGTACTCAGATCTGGTACTTGAGTAAAAGTAGAAGTACTCAGATCTAGTACTTGAGTAAAAGTAGAAGTACTCAGATATGGTACTTGAGTAAAAGTAGAAGTACTCAGATCTTGTACTTGAGTAAAAGTAGAAGTACTCAGATCTTGTACTTCAGTAAAAGTAGAAGTACTCAGATATGGTACTTGAGTAAAAGTAGAAGTACTCAGATCTTGTACTTGAGTAAAAGTAGAAGTACTCAGATCTTGTACTTGAGTAAAAGTAGAAGTACCAGAGTGTAGGAATACTCTGTCACAGTAAAAGTCCTGCATTCAAAATGTTCCTCAAGTGAAAGACAGTGAAAGTAGTCGTTTGGTCCATTTCAGAATAATATCTATGATATGTTTTATAATGATTGATCATGAAAGTGTTTCTCAAACCTGGTGAAGGAGCAGCTAGTCTGAATGGCTTTGTAGACTGCAGGGTAGCTGGTGAAGGAGCAGCTAGTCTGAATGGCTTTGTAGACTGCAGGGTAGCTGGTGAAGGTGCAGCTAGTCTGAATGGCTTTGTAGACTGCAGGGTAGCTGGTGGAGGAGCAGCTAGTCTGAATGGCTTTGTAGACTGCAGGGTAGCTGGTGAAGGAGCAGCTAGTCTGAATGGCTTTGTAGACTGCAGGGTAGCTGGTGAAGGAGCAGCTAGTCTGAATGGCTTTGTAGACTGCAGGGTAGCTGGTGAAGGAGCAGCTAGTCTGAATGGCTTTGTAGACTGCAGGGTAGCTGGTGGAGGAGCAGCTAGTCTGAATGGCTTTGTAGACTGCAGGGTAGCTGGTGAAGGAGCAGCTAGTCTGAATGGCTTTGTAGACTGCAGGGTAGCTGGTGAAGGAGCAGCTAGTCTGAATGGCTTTGTAGACTGCAGGGTAGCTGGTGAAGGAGCAGCTAGTCTGAATGGCTTTGTAGACTGCAGGGTAGCTGGTGAAGGAGCAGCTAGTCTGAATGGCTTTGTAGACTGCAGGGTAGCTGGTGAAGGAGCAGCTAGTCTGAATGGCTTTGTAGACTGCAGGGTAGCTGGTGAAGGTGCAGCTAGTCTGAATGGCTTTGTAGACTGCAGGGTAGCTGGTGAAGGAGCAGCTAGTCTGAATGGCTTTGTAGACTGCAGGGTAGCTGGTGAAGGTGCAGCTAGTCTGAATGGCTTTGTAGACTGCAGGGTAGCTGGTGGATTTACTCCAGGTGGAACTAAAGTCTGATTCAACACTTTTTTCACATCATTCATCCAGATCTGTGAAGTAACTGAAGGGATTAAATACGTGTAGAGGAGTAGAAGTACACCAACCTCAAATTGTACTTCAGAACAGTACTTGAGTAAAAGCTTCCCACCTCTGCCAGAAGCAGAAGACACAATAAAGAAAATGTGTCTCTGAGAAGGAGACAGACAGGAAGAGGAAACGACAACTAGTTAATTAACAGACACTATTAATTATGTTTAGGTCACTAATTATAATAATCATAATTTGGGAGAATCCAAACTTGTTTATTATTCTTATTATACATTTTGTAACGGTTTTATTTCACGTGTTAATTCTCACTGGTTAGATCTCACGGTATCTTTCAAAGGGAATCAGACGTAACGTTATGTCCTGAGTTTTTAAGCCTTAATTATTTAGTTTGTATTTATTTAAGTGAATATATTGAAATATAAAAAAGTATTTCTTTCTTGAAACTAAACTTCTCATAAAAGACAGAAAAATATACTAAACATTTGAACCGAACCGTAAAAAGGAAGCTGAAACACAGAGAGTGAAAGGTGAGCTGAATGGATGAGCGCCTCACCCCGAGCAGCAGCAGAGAGGAGAGCCAGAGCCAACTGAACACTTTACATCTCAGCATGTTGATCCTCAGACTGAACCATAGTCCTGCGCCGGAGCCTCGGAAAACACGTTTGTATTCAAGATGAACCGAACGAAATATTCCTTTTTAGTCTTCAGCGACGTCCTGCTGAAAAATAGAGTTGGTTCAATTCGAAAAATAATAAATCCCTATGTGATAAATGTCCTCTCTGTCGTCCGTCTCCTCTCCGTGTCCTCTCCGTGTCCAACTCACATCCAGTCTGAGAGCTTCCTCTGTGTTCTGCCCTGCCTGTCTCACCCTCGGTCTTCCTGTCTGTCTTCCTGTCTGTCTTCCTGTCTGTTGGAGTCTATAGTGTCGGGCCGGAGTCACTAACGGACTTCCTCTATCAGTTCTGAAACACTGGGAGAAGAAAGAGAGACGCTATAAATAAATAAAAGTATCTGCGCCTTTCAGGTAAAATTAAAAATAGAAACGAGTTTGATGCAAATTAGTTGTTTAGTATGTAGTGTCTCTACTTTAAAGAGTCCTCTCCTGCTGATGTTCAGGTGTATATCAGTATGTAGTGTCTCTACTTTAAAGAGTCCTCTCCTGCTGATGTTCAGGTGTATATCAGTATGTAGTGTCTCTACTTTAAAGAGTCCTCTCCTGCTGATGTTCAGGTGTATATCAGTATGTAGTGTCTCTACTTTAAAGAGTCCTCTCATTGCTGATGTTCAGGTGTATATCAGTATGTAGTGTCTCTACTTTAAAGAGTCCTCTCATTGCTGATGTTCAGGTGTATATCAGTATGTAGTGTCTCTACTTTAAAGAGTCCTCTCCTGCTGATGTTCAGGTGTATATCAGTATGGAGTGTCTCTACTTTAAAGAGTCCTCTCCTGCTGATGTCCAGGTGTATATCAGTATGTAGTGTATCTACTTTAAAGAGTCCTCTCCTGCTGATGTTCAGGTGTATATCAGTATGTAGTGTCTCTACTTTAAAGAGTCCTCTCCTGCTGATGTTCAGGTGTATATCAGTATGTAGTGTCTCTACTTTAAAGAGTCATCTCCTGCTGATGTTCAGGTGTATATCAGTATATAGTGTCTCTACTTTAAAGAGTCCTCTCCTGCTGATGTTCAGGTGTATATCAGTATGTAGTGTCTCTACTTAAAGAGTCCTCTCCTGCTGATGTCCAGGTGTATATCAGTATGTAGTGTATCTACTTTAAAGAGTCCTCTCCTGCTGATGTTCAGGTGTATATCAGTATGTAGTGTCTCTACTTTAAAGAGTCCTCTCCTGCTGATGTTCAGGTGTATATCAGTGTGTAGTGTCTCTACTTTAAAGAGTCCTCCTGCTGATGTTCAGGTGTATATCAGTGTGTAGTGTCTCTACTTTAAAGAGTCCTCCTGCTGATATGGCTCTCTTTAGTTAATCTGATCGATAAAAGGTCAGACTATTGTGTTATGCAGCATTTCAAGTAAAAAGTCCAACAGTCTTTGTTTCATTGGAGCTACTTTTAGTCTCCACACCTCTTTCCTTCCTTCCTGCCCCCCCCCCCTCTTCCTCTCTGTGTCCCTCTATTATGATAAGGTTTCTAGGAACAAAAGTTAAAACGGCATGAAGTAGATTAACCTTCATGAAACATGTCTGTGACTCAAACTACTGTAGAACAGTTCAAAAGAGCCATTGTTTCCCAATTAATATCAGTATGTAGTGTCTCTACTTTAAAGAGTCCTCTCCTGCTGATGTTCAGGTGTATATCAGTATGTAGTGTCTCTACTTTAAAGAGTCCTCTCCTGCTGATGTTCAGGTGTATATCAGTATGTAGTGTCTCTACTTTAAAGAGTCCTCTCCTGCTGATGTTCAGGTGTATATCAGTATGTAGTGTCTCTACTTTAAAGAGTTCTCTCCTGCTGATGATCAGGTGTATATCAGTATGTAGTGTCTCTACTTTAAAGAGTCCTCTCCTGCTGATGTTCAGGTGTATATCAGTATGTAGTGTCTCTACTTTAAAGAGTCCTCTCCTGCTGATGTTCAGGTGTATATCAGTATGTAGTGTCTCTACTTTAAAGAGTCCTCTCCTGCTGATGTTCAGGTGTATATCAGTATGTAGTGTCTCTACTTTAAAGAGTTCTCTCCTGCTGATGATCAGGTGTATATCAGTATGTAGTGTCTCTACTTTAAAGAGTCATCTCCTGCTGATGTTCAGGTGTATATCAGTATGTAGTGTCTCTACTTTAAAGAGTCCTCTCCTGCTGATGTTCAGGTGTATATCAGTATGTAGTGTCTCTACTTTAAAGAGTCCTCTGCTGCTGATGATCAGGTGTATATCAGTATGTAGTGTCTCTACTTTAAAGAGTCCTCTCCTGCTGATGTTCAGGTGTATATCAGTATGTAGTGTCTCTACTTTAAAGAGTCCTCTCCTGCTGATGTTCAGGTGTATATCAGTATGTAGTGTCTCTACTTTAAAGAGTCCTCTCCTGCTGATGTTCAGGTGTATATCAGTAACTAATACTCTTTATAATTAAAGGCAAGCATAGGGTCCAATTCACAAAATATATTGCAGGAAAATTATATTAAAAATGATTTAAAAAATCCACATATAAATGCCATTATTGACTCAAAATGTGGTTTTACAAAAGTTGTCGAGAATAAGTAAATTCAGAAGTTTTTGTACGATGTTTTGTTGTTTTTCAGTCAGTCCACAGGAGTCAATGTGTTTTATGTCCAGTGTTTATGTACAGATTACAGGTAACAATATATATATTATTATAGAGTAGATAGAGAGGTAACAGCACTACTCAGTGGCTCCGGACTACAACATTCAAGTTGATTAGTAATACAGTGAAAACCCACGGGAAGTATCATCAGGTCTGAGCTGTAACCCACACACAGCTTACATTTATTGATATATACATTTTAGGCAGTTCAAATCTGAAAAGGGTATTTGGACGAAGTCAGTTTGGATTTTTTACGACACTGTTATCTAGTGTGCCACCATCTCTATTAGCAGGCTAGCTAAGAAACAGCGGTCAGAAGCTAAAAAACTTGAAAATGTAGCATTGATTAGCATTCAATCTTTCTGGTTAATTTTATTTTATCGGTGATGACGTGAAGTCATGTGACCGTGCTGTAGTTCCTTTATAGCCCAACATTATCCTCCTTTAGCTTAGCGGTGGTGACGTGAAGTCATGTGACCGTGCTGTAGTTCCTTTATAGCCCAACATTAGCCGCCTTTAGCTTAGCGGTGGTGACGTGAAGTCATGTGACCGTGCTGTAGTTCCTTTATAGCCCAACATTAGCCACCTTTAGCTTAGCGGTGGTGACGTGAAGTCATGTGACCGACAGTGCTGCAGTTCCTTTATAGCCCAACATTATCCTCCTTTAGCTTAGCGGTGGTGACGTGAAGTCATGTGACCGTGCTGTAGTTCCTTTATAGCCCAACATTAGCCGCCTTTAGCTTAGCGGTGGTGACGTGAAGTCATGTGACCGTGCTGTAGTTCCTTTATAGCCCAACATTAGCCACCTTTAGCTTAGCGGTGGTGACGTGAAGTCATGTGACCGACAGTGCTGCAGTTCCTTTATAGCCCAACATTAGCCGCCTTTAGCTTAGCAGTGGTGACGTGAAGTCATGTGACCGTGCTGTAGTTCCTTTATAGCCCAACATTAGCCACCTTTAGCTTAGCGGTGGTGACGTGAAGTCATGTGACCGTGCTGTAGTTCCTTTATAGCCCAACATTAGCCACCTTTAGCTTAGTGGTGGTGACGTGAAGTCATGTGACCGTGCTGTAGTTCCTTTATAGCCCAACATTAGCGACCTTTAGCTTAGCGGTGGTGACGTGAAGTCATGTGACCGTGCTGTAGTTCCTTTATAGCCCAACATTAGCCTCCTTTAGCTTAGCGGTGGTGACGTGAAGTCATGTGACCGTGCTGTAGTTCCTTTATAGCCCAACATTAGCCACCTTTAGCTTAGCAGTGGTGACGTGAAGTCATGTGACCATGCTGCAGTTCCTTTATAGCCCAACATTAGCCTCCTTTAGCTTAGCGGTGGTGACGTGAAGTCATGTGACCGTGCTGCAGTTCCTTTATAGCCCAACATTAGCCGACTTTAGCTTAGCGGTGGTGACGTGAAGTCATGTGACCGTGCTGTAGTTCCTTTATAGCCCAACATTAGCCTCCTTTAGCTTAGCGGTGGTGACGTGAAGTCATATGACCGTGCTGTAGTTCCTTTATAGCCCAACATTAGCCACCTTTAGCTTAGCAGTGGTGACGTGAAGTCATGTGACCGTGCTGTAGTTCCTTTATAGCCCAATATTAACCACCTTTAGCTTAGCGGTGGTGACGTGAAGTCATGTGACCGTGCTGTAGTTCCTTTATAGCCCAACATTAGCGACCTTTAGCTTAGCAGTGGTGACGTGAAGTCATGTGACCGTGCTGTAGTTCCTTTATAGCCCAACATTAGCGACCTTTAGCTTAGCAGTGGTTTGCCACAGAGATTGTTTTCTGCATTAATCCCAAAATCACATCTATAAATCCCATTGGACCGGGGAGATGCTGCCTTCAGGGTCCAACAAAGAAATAAAACATCACTGCACCACTGTATTTGCCAAATGTGAACAATTTTGTGTTGGAAATCGATCCTGAATTGAAGTGGGAAATTGTGTTGATGATGGTCCCGTGAAGACGCACTAGGAAACTCTGGTCCAACGTCTCTTGGTTGTATAACAAGAAAAAAGGAATCAATACAAAAATACATGGAAAAAGAAGAGTCTTTAAAGTTCTCTCGGTTGCTGTCCGTCAGCGGTCCCGACGCTCCCAAATGGTCCCAGTTTTAGCAGCAAGTTTTCCGTGTTTGTTTGTAATCCGTGGATTGGAAACAGGACGTCCCACATTAATAGCGCTTGTACATGTACTGTACAATGTTAATTGACAAAAACCACCCCATTTTTGTTTCACATTTTAT
The DNA here is from genome assembly GCA_902827135.1 of Harpagifer antarcticus. NCBI lineage: Eukaryota > Metazoa > Chordata > Actinopteri > Perciformes > Harpagiferidae > Harpagifer > Harpagifer antarcticus. Next base: position 27,834 of record CADEHL010001532.1, read on the forward strand.
TCTAAAATATGCAGTATTGGACAGTTAAATTCATGATTAAGAGATGTGGTGAGTTTAGTACCCCCAAATTAGCGTCGACAAATGCTAAAACACATCAAAAACATGTAAAAACAGTATAAAAATAAAGTTGTTATTACTTTGATACACCATAAGTAACACTAGATTTTACAACAGCACATCGATGAGATGACTGCACCATCGTGACGGAAATAATTTCACATTTTTTGGTATAAAGCAATATAATATTACACAACAGGATAATTGTCAAAGCAGGAAACAAGGCTAACTACTAGCAGCACAACATTTCTCAGCAAAAATATTCCATTAATTATTTTTAATTAATTGATCAAATAAATTGTGACTGAGTAATTGGCTTAACTAGCCTCCATCTTTTTTTAATATTATTTGTATTCATTTGTTTTTCTAAAAGTTTGATTTTGTCCATTATTTAAAATAAAATACATGTTTTATTATTTAAAAACTACAACTCCCATAATGCTTAGTAAACGCCTTATGGGAGCCGTACTTAAACAAATAAAATAGTTGTAACAAACAACTAACTAATTATTATTTAGCAGTTAAATACTAGATATAATTGGTTTATAAAACAATATTGATTAGCATAGCGAGCTAATAGTAGCATGAGCTTATAGCTTAGCATCCATTTATTGACATTAATGCAGACTAATACATGAGTTACTAAAACTAGCATTAGCCTCTATGGAGATTGCTGTATTACGAGAGCTAGCTTAGCATGAACTTATTAGCTTTACATTGGTGTGTTAGCTTTTCGCTAGTGATCTATGGCTAACGTTAGCTCCATTTGTGACGTCAGCATTTCATACGTTACTGCAGAAATGTAAGAAAAATAGTGAAAAGTAAAATGTAGGAGCAGGGGCTGTAGATGGATAATACAGAGCAGGATATTAAGAGGTAATTTGATAATAAATCAATGGTTTTAATGGGGACTTTTCTGTCCTTTTTGGCTTCGACAGGCTGCATTTTGGATATTCACTTATTATCGGGCTGAATTCACAATTTTGATTAATAAAACTCATTAAAACAGCTAAAATTATTTAAAAAATGTCAAATTAAACAGCCAGAAATGTCCCTATTAAGGCACACGGGTCAAGATTAGTGTGTTTGCTAGTTAGCAAGCTAGCATTTCAGGGTAAATTTGATAAATGTAGTATTTCGGATGAGTTTGTAGTTTTTAGAGCTGTGAAACCATGAAAATGACTTTACAGATACATCATGGTGCTGGATAGACTTTAAAACGTTTCGTAGGTGGATCATGGAGTAACGTAGGAAGTGCAGATGTCACAAAAGCAGCGAGGAGATGTTGGTTCATCGATGGTCGAGTAACCAAAGGTGCAACCAGCTAACAGTCATTTTACCAACAGCCATTGTTATATCAGAACACCACGATTATAAAACCATTTAAAACCCTATAAGACACATAAAACACAACAGTGTTATTGAACCATCGACTTCAGACTATTATTTCTACGTCTCCGTGACAGGAAAAAATAGGTAACCGGACATTCTGGTTTGTGAATAAATACACGATCCGAAGAGAAGCGAGTCTTTGAGCTCCTCTGAAGAAACGCTCGCCAAAAAAACATGAAGAAGAAACGGCAGAGAAGAAGAAGAACGGCTAGATTCCCCTTTTCAGAATGTACCTTCCATCTTCCCTTCAACAGGCTCCGCCCACATCGCTCCTGATTGGCTGTCCGAGGTGTCCGTCAATCGTGAAGCTCTACAAATGACTAGCTTTATGTCAGAACAATTCCTGGTTCAAACCGACGCCTCCTGTGGCGCTGCGCTCTCATTGGCCGGTTTCTGCAGAGAGGCGGGACTCGTACAGACTCAGAGCGTGATGGACGAACTCGTACTGCTCACCTGTCTGAATCATACCTCCTCTGCACACACACACACACACACACACACACAGGTTATTTTAACAGATATTCAGAAAATTATAATAAAATGTCTCAAAAAATGTGTGTGTGTGTGTGTGTGTGTGTGTGTGTGTGTGTGTATGTGTGTGTGTGTGTTACCTGTCTGCTCGCAGGCGGCAGGTGATGCTCAGCACGTCCACGAAGCCCTCCAGCTGCAGCTGTCGACAACCTATCGTCGTGGCGATGAAGCATCCGGTACGCCCAATCCCGGCGCTGCAGAGCGAAGCAAAGGATTGTGGGTAATGTAGTCATTTGAAAGTACCTTACAGTAGCAGTAGTTCCCATGTTTCTCTCAAGCCCCCAGGAAGTACTCCGGACCCTGAGGAAAATATTCCTAGTGGCCAAACGGAGGTACTACAACTTCCGTATCAATCCGTGACGTCATTGGGCCCATTGGGTGTACTTTCTACTTCTTACATGTTGAACTCAAATACCTGTACTTTCTACTTCTTACATGTTGAACCCAAATACCTGTACTTTCTACTTCTCACATGTTGAACTCAAATACCTGTACTTTCTACTTCTTACATGTTGAACCCAAATACCTGTACTTTCTACTTCTTACATGTTGAACCCAAATACCTGTACTTTCTACTTCTTACATGTTGAACTCAAACACCTGTACTTTCTACTTCTCACATGTTGAACTCAAATACCTGTACTTTCTACTTCTTACATGTTGAACCCAAATACCTGTACTTTCTACTTCTCACATGTTGAACTCAAATACCTGTACTTTCTACTTCTTACATGTTGAACCCAAATACCTGTACTTTCTACTTCTTACATGTTGAACCCAAATACCTGTACTTTCTACTTCTCTGATGTTGAACTCAAACACCTGTACTTTCTACTTCTTACATGTTGAACTCAAATACCTGTACTTTCTACTTCTCACATGTTGAACTCAAATACCTGTACTTTCTACTTCTTACATGTTGAACCCAAATACCTGTACTTTCTACTTCTTACATGTTGAATTCAAATACCTGTACTTTCTACTTCTTACATGTTGAACACAAATACCTGTACTTTCTACTTCTTACATGTTGAACCCAAATACCTGTACTTTCTACTTCTTACATGTTGAACTCAAATACCTGTACTTTCTACTTCTTACATGTTGAACCCAAATACCTGTACTTTCTACTTCTTACATGTTGAACACAAATACCTGTACTTTCTACTTCTTACATGTTGAACTCAAACACCTGTACTTTCTACTTCTCACATGTTGAACTCAAATACCTGTACTTTCTACTTCTTACATGTTGAACCCAAATACCTGTACTTTCTACTTCTTACATGTTGAACACAAATACCTGTACTTTCTACTTCTTACATGTTGAACCCAAATACCTGTACTTTCTACTTCTTACATGTTGAACCCAAATACCTGTACTTTCTACTTCTTACATGTTGAACTCAAATACCTGTACTTTCTACTTCTTACATGTTGAACCCAAATACCTTTACTTTCTACTTCTTACATGTTGAACTCAAATACCTGTACTTTCTACTTCTCACATGTTGAACACAAATACCTTTACTTTCTACTTCTTACATGTTGAACCCAAATACCTGTACTTTCTACTTCTTACATGTTGAACCCAAATACCTGTACTTTCTACTTCTTACATGTTGAACTCAAATACCTGTACTTTCTACTTCTTACATGTTGAACCCAAATACCTGTACTTTCTACTTCTTACATGTTGAACTCAAATACCTGTACTTTCTACTTCTCACATGTTGAACACAAATACCTGTACTTTCTACTTCTCACATGTTGAACCCAAATACCTGTACTTTCTACTTCTTACATGTTGAACCCAAATACCTGTACTTTCTACTTCTTACATGTTGAACTCAAACACCTGTACTTTCTACTTCTTACATGTTGAACTCAAATACCTGTACTTTCTACTTCTTACATGTTGAACCCAAATACCTTTACTTTCTACTTCTTACATGTTGAACCCAAATACCTGTACTTTCTACTTCTTACATGTTGAACCCAAATACCTGTACTTTCTACTTCTTACATGTTGAACTCAAATACCTGTACTTTCTACTTCTTACATGTTGAACCCAAATACCTGTACTTTCTACTTCTTACATGTTGAACTCAAATACCTGTACTTTCTACTTCTCACATGTTGAACACAAATACCTGTACTTTCTACTTCTCACATGTTGAACCCAAATACCTGTACTTTCTACTTCTTACATGTTGAACCCAAATACCTGTACTTTCTACTTCTTACATGTTGAACTCAAACACCTGTACTTTCTACTTCTTACATGTTGAACTCAAATACCTGTACTTTCTACTTCTCACATGTTGAACCCAAATACCTGTACTTTCTACTTCTTACATGTTGAACTCAAATACCTGTACTTTCTACTTCTTACATGTTGAACCCAAACACCTGTACTTTCTACTTCTTACATGTTGAACTCAAATACCTGTACTTTCTACTTCTTACATGTTGAACCCAAACACCTGTACTTTCTACTTCTTACATGTTGAACACAAATACCTGTACTTTCTACTTCTTACATGTTGAACCCAAATACCTGTACTTTCTACTTCTTACATGTTGAACTCAAATACCTGTACTTTCTACTTCTTACATGTTGAACCCAAACACCTGTACTTTCTACTTCTTACATGTTGAACACAAATACCTGTACTTTCTACTT
>CADEHL010001532.1:35000-97958 GCA_902827135.1 Harpagifer antarcticus
TGAGTATTTCGATTCATGACACTGTATACTTTGACTTCACTAAATCTCGGATGGAGACATAACATTTATCTTAGCTTTGTGCAAGAAATGCTAAAGAACGTGTGAAAAAAGTCTGAAATATGACAGAAGAAAATGTGTAAATAATATAGCAAAATTAAAAAAAAATCTTTAAAAACGGGGGAAATGTTATTAATGATCGACAAAATATATTAAAAAGAAATGTTGGAAAAGTGCCTATGAAACACGTTAGAAGTACGTGGTAAAATCTGAAAAAACGGATTAAAATTTCCAAAAAAGGAGCAAAAAATATTGGTAAAATATCTGGAAAATGTTAAAGAATCGCAAAACATATAATTTAAATATCCGGAAATGTTTTGAAAAAGGTGCAAAGAAAGTAGAGCTGCTGTTACTCACCCGTATGTAGTTGGCGTTGATGTAGGAGCTCAGCGGGTCGTTGCAGCTCTTGGACTTCAGGGTGACTCTGGAGTGAGGGTCTGGAAACACAGCGAAGACAAATGGGACAAAATGTAGTTACATTACATTACATTTAGGCTTTTATCCAAAGCGACTTACAATAAGTGCGTTCGACCAGGAAGACACAACCTTGAAGAAAACAGAACCATAAAGTACATCAGGTTTCATAGAGCCAAACATTTCAAGTGCTGCTCAGCTGGCTTTAGGTAAGCCAGTCCTTTATTAGTATATAAGTGCTTTGTTAGTAATTCTATCGCTCGAAGTGGAGTCGAAAGAGATGAGTTTTCAGTCTGGAAGGTGTGTAAGCGTTCTGCTGTCCTGATGTCAATGGGGAGCTCATTCCACCATCTTGGAGCCAGGATAGCAAACCCACGTGTTTCTGCTGATGGGAACTTGGGTCCCCCTCGCAGCGAGGGTGCAGCGAGTCGTTTGGCTGATGCAGAGCGGAGTGCACGTGCTGGGGTGTACGGTTTAACCATGTCCTGGATGTAGGAAGGGCCAGATCCATTCGCGGCATGGTACGCAAGTACCAGTGTCTTGAAGTGGATTCTAGCAGTTACCGGGAGCCAGTGGAGGGAGCGGAGGAGCGGAGTGGAGTGGGGACATTTAGGAAGGTTGAAGACCAGACGAGCCGCTGCATTCTGGACCTGCGTGGCTTTCTGGGTCAGCTGGGGACGAATCTTCCTGATGTTGTAAAGCGTGTATCTGCAGCAGCGGGTTGTAGCAGCGATGTTTGCAGTGAAGGACAGGTTGTTATCTAGGATCACACCCAGATTCCTTGCAGTCTGAGTCGGGGAAACAACAGAGGTGCCGATGTTGATCGTCAGGTCAAGAGTGGGACAATCTTTTCCCGGAAGGAAAAGCAGTTCAGTCTTGTCAAGGTTGAGCTTGAGGTGATGAGCAGACATCCACTGAGAGATGTCAGCTAGACGAGCAGAGATGCGTGCGACGACCTGGGTCTCTGAGCGGGGAAAGGACAGAATGAATTGGGTGTCGTCAGCGTAGCAGTGGTATGAAAAACCATGCGGGCTAATGACCGATCCGAGCGAGTTTGTGTACAAGGAGAAGAGGAGGGGACCAAGAACAGAGCCCTGAGGGACCCCTGTAGTTAATTGACAAGGGTCGGACTCCGACCCTCTCCAAGTGACCCTGTAGGTACGGTCTTTGAGGTATGAGGTGAGGAGGGAAAGTGCAGAGCCTGAAACTCCAAGTTCTTGGAGAGTGCGAAGGAGGATCTGATGGTTCACCGTGTCGAATGCAGCAGACAGGTCCAACATGATGATGACAGAGGAGAGGGATGCTGTTTTAGCAATGTGCAGTTCCTCAGAGACAGCAAGGAGGGCCGTTTCCGTGGAGTGACCTGCCTTGAAACCAGACTGGTGCGGATCCAGAAGGTTGTTCTGATGGAGATAACAGGAGAGTTGTTTAAAGACGGCGCGTTCAAGTGTTTTAGACAGGAACGGGAGGAGAGAGACAAACTAAATCTACGTTGTGACTCTATCGGTTCCAAGCCCTTAAAACATGAGGGGCATTTATTTTTATATTAAATCAAATAATTGCTTCTTTTCTTTAATCAAATCTAATGTATAATCCGTTTACGTTTAATCTTCCAAAACTAAAGGTATATCAAATAATTATTCTAAATATATGTAAAAATAAATTAGATTAAATCCTTCGAAACTAAAGTAAATGAAATTATCAAAAGATTACATTTACAGTTGGAGAATATAAACTTGATAAAGAAAAGGACGACTCAGAAACACAGGAAGTAGTTTGATTGACAGCAGCTCTAGGTGAGCATTCCTGAGTCTTGATTGGCCGGAAGGAAGGAAGGAACCCCCCCCTTACTTATTGTTGTATTGATAACCCCGCCCCTTCTACAAAACATCAGTGTGTGTGTGTGTGTGTGTGTGTGTGTGTGTGTGTGTGTGTGTGTGTGTGTGTGTGTGTGTGTGTGTGTGTGTGTGTGTGTGTGTGTGTGTGTGTGTGTGTGTGTGTGTGTGTGTGTGTGTGTGTGTGTGTGTGTGTGTGTTACCTAATGTCTTAATCAGGCAAACTGTTTGGCTTACAGTGTGAGAACAAACTGTTCTCTGAGGGACATGCATTGTTCCAGTGTGTGTGTGTGTGTGTGTGTGTGTGTGTGTGTGTGTGTGTGTGTGTGTGTGTGTGTGTGTGTGTGTGAAGGGAGGTGCAATGTTGAGCGTCCTTGAGGTTGTTGGCCTTTGACCTTGAGCCCCTCCCAGGTAATAAAACAACTTCCAGGTTCAAAAGGAAGCGAGAAGAGGACTGTTTTGAGACGGTGGCAGTTTCCTAGCAACACACACACACACACACACACACACACACACACACACTCTCTGTACTCACTGGGCAGTATGGTCTTGTATCTGTTCTTGGTCCCGTGGTTTGGAATATCGAGCTCCTTGGGATCAATAAAATTCATGGGGATTTCCTGATGAGAAAAAATGTAACGTTAGAAATGTGAAAAACAAAGTGTGTTTTCTAACCTCGTGTTTTTAGGTCATTAAATGGACCTGAGCATATTGTTGTTTTATATCAGCTGTTATTGTTACTTTAAAGAGGCTTTATTAAACTCATTTTCAGGTTCATATTAGTATTTCATATACATACACATACAGATCTCACTACAGGTGAGGGAACACCTTGACTACTCACAGCGAATTCAGTGTGCAGAGTGTGTGTGTTCTGCACGACGTCTCGGAGCTGCTGTCGGGTCAGAGGTCGTCGGGCCGCCAGCAGGTATTCTCTGGCGACCGCCTCGCGGGGCGTCACCGGGGGGGCGGCGCTCAGCGGCTCCACGGAGCCCAGCACCGACATGTCCAACACCAGGGAGACGTTAGAGCCACGTCTGGGGGGACATATTATTAGGTTATTACACTTTGAGCTCCAAAGATGGCCGTTTTCAGTCCGTTTCAGTCCGTTTCAGTCCGTAAACCAATTTATTTTACACTAAATTCACCAAAATCAGTCCAGATTTGGCCACTTTATTGGTTAAAACTGATATTTATGATCCTGAAAATGTCATAAATGGATTCAACCTCCTCAATAACCCCCAAAACCACTCAAACATGTATCCAAATCAGCCAAGGCTTTCATTTTAGCTATTGATGTATTTTTCTAATAAATGTAACTCGAGAAAAACAAAATGAAATATATCAAATTAAAAATAAATGCTTAAGGTTTTGTTGTGGATTTTACATCAAAGCTAATCAAAAGGACATCTTGTTTTGTTTAAATATAAGTAAATTAAATAATAAGAATAAGAGGTGTTGATCTCTTCGTCTGGCTACGTGTCGTCGGCTTCCTCTCCAGGATGCCCTTACTTCCTATTCGTCTGATTGCTGATTGGCTGCCATCCAGAGTGAACATCACACACACACACACACACACACACACACACACACACACTTTCACAGACACCCAGAAAACATCCTGTTCTCACAGAGATCTTCCTTCCTACCTTAAAGTCTGCACACCTCACTGTAAGCGCTGATGTAACAGAACAAGATGGCTGCCGGGCAGCATGGAGTAACGAGCGGCAGATAACGGCTAAAGTGCTCAACGCTGAGATAAAGGTGTTTTCTTTTCTCTGATGAAAGTGCTTTAGTTAGGACGGAGCTGTCGGACACTTTGAAAAATGACCTCAGCTTTATTTTGTTAAGTTTCTCACGCCCAAACTTTAGTTAAAAAACAGCAATGTTGTGACTGGAGCCACACGAGAACGACAACGAACCGAAATCGTTATCAAAAAAGTCTTCCGTCCACACGAGAGCGCTCGACCCGCTGGAGACGCTGCAGTACATATGCCGGGCCTGTAAGTGGCGCTGTACTTCCGCCACAGAATACACCAAAAGCAGCGAAGAAGACTTCCGAGCATGTTCTGTTTATTATCCGAGGTGGATTTAGCAGCAGAGGCGGGGAGAGGCAGGGCTCTCTGTCTCTGATCGCTCTCTCCTGCCCACATCGATCCGATCTAGCTAGTTCTAAAGACGTGACTGCCTGCGTGTCAAAGCACACCGAAACAAGAAGCGACATTTTGACCGGAGAATTTTAGATTTCGGCTAACGGAAACTCTGCTGGAGGCACCTGCTGGGTGCACTGTCCTGCGAGACACCGGGACCTGGCTCGAAACACTCGGAAAACTGTTGTTGTTGTTGTTGTTGGCGAAACACATCAGCAATGACGCGGGTGACACGGGGTGAGCAGGAGAGGCGGGGCTATTGCGTCATCGTTAGCAGGAAATGATCGTATTGGGCGTAGACACGGGCCGTTTCTCAATCGCGAGGATGCTGGCTTGGTAGTCGCGTACTTCCAAGTCACTTCCTTCTGAAACAAAGCCAGTATGCTTCCAAGCCACGGCTTCGGAAAACGAAGAAGAATGGAACAGGCTAACAAGTGTGCCACTCTCTCTAACGGTTTCAACATAAACTGTACCGAAAATAAATACCTCACGATGTCTATCTAATTAAGAACTTGCTTTACTTTCAGGAACACATTTTGGTGAAAACAAACATTTACCAACTCATGTTCTACGCCCAGACCCCACGGGGCATTCTCATCTGTTTGTCATTACTGGTGTCATTTCCTGGTTGCTAACCATGGATGTTTAATAAGAACTGGATACAGCGTGGGAGGCGGGGTCTCGTTCTTTCCTATGAGAGCTGCTCATTGGCTCATGAGGACAAAATGGCATCATGCCTAGCTGGCAGAGCAGAAGAACCCGTATGTGCGCTCACAGAGCATGCGCCCCTTAAGCCCCGCCCCCCGAGCGCCCACTCTCGTCTCAATAGAATGAATGGAGACAGAAAATAAATCTAGATTCGGCTTTTAGTGCATTTTACAACTTTAAGGACCGAATGATTATATTAAGGGCTATCACAGAGTTCATACTGGGAGGTTTATTTAGTTTAAAACAAAGTATCCGCTGATTTACAGACGTCTCTATCCCCATGTTAGTCAATAGAGAACCGCAGTGACGCGTTCTAAAACCCGGAAGTAAGTTAGCATTTTTACCACGTCCGGTTCCTTCGATAAAAAGCAATGCAACCTCTCCATTGGGTTTAGGATAATAGCTGAACTAAGGTCTGTGGTTGAGACTCATTGAAGAGACGGGTCACGTTTTGTTCTACGACATTAAATCCATCAGCAGTGACCCCACTGTGATTTCTGAAGAGTGGGCGTGTCTGAGAAACGATGGTTGTTACCAAGTGGCTGAATAGGACTACAGAAGTCGTGGAGGTCGTTGTACGTCATTACGCCGAACACGTGAACACTCCTCTGAGTTAGTTTCTGTTCTGCTTGAAAGCAAGTCCCTGCCTCCTGCAGACTGTTCAAACAAACGCTTCAACTCGTTCCATTTACAATCTGTGTGTTTGAATCTGGATCTGAAGTTGGCGTGACGTTGAAGCAGCGACCCTGCTGTAGTTCCTTTATAGCATAACGTTAGCATTTTGCTTCTGGCGACTAGATTTATGATTCGAAAATGATATAAGTAGACATGTGGAGATTATCCGGCTGAACAAAACGTGATCCGTCTCTTCAATGTGTCTCAACCACAGACCTTATTTCCAGCTATTTTCCAAAACCTTACGGAGAGATTGCGTTGCGTTTTTGACGAAGGAACCGGAAGGAGTTTACTTCCGGGTTTTAGGACGCGTCACTGCGGTTCTCTATTGGGAAAAGTCTGGGCCAGGTGACGTCACGGACTGATACGGAAGTTGTAGTACCGCCACTACGAATTTTTTCATCAGAGTCCGGCGCACTTCCTGGGGGCTTGATTCTAACAAACGCCATTGTAACACATAATCACTGATGTTCAGCTGTAACGGTGGTGGACCAATCAGAGCACAGTGGGCTCATAGGGACAGGGGGGGGGGGGGCAGGAGCTCCAACAAGGCCTGTAGGACAGAGAGTGAATACACTATACAGAGATGCTGTGAGAAACCAATGTGAGTTTGGAACATTGAACAATGTGAATCTATTCTAGTCGACCTCAACTATGGAACTATGATCAGTAGAAATGTCATGTGACCTTTAAGTTAGTTGAACAGTTAATCGTGCGTTAAAAGGTTCCCTGACAGTGTTTCATTATTATATGATGTTTGAGATATTCACTTATTTATTGGTATCAGATAAAAGGAATATTTTTAAATCATTGAAACAATAAGGAATACATAAATGTATCATTGTTAAATAAATAAATAAAAATTTGAATAATTAGAAAAAATATATATATAAAATAAATTGTAAATTGTTATTATGTTAAAATAATTATAGTTAGAACAAAATATATATATCAAAATAATATTAATATATAATCAAATTCAAATAATTGCCATGTTATTATTGTCGCGTACTGAGATGAACTGTGGCCGTCAGATTCAGACAGTGATGTAGAGTTTATATGAATGGAAGGAAATGAGACAGAGTTTTGATGTAATTTCTGTCAACGTACACCTTCCTGAAACCCCCTGCAGATAAACATCACGTACTCTGTGTTCTGTGTGTACTCTGTGTTCTGTGTGTACTCTGTGTTCTGTGTGTACTCTGTGTGTGTGGAGGAAGACGTACTTCACTATCACAATATAAATCCTTATGAACTATAGGATGAGGACACACACACACACACTTTGAAGCCTCCTTTTCAGCACGTACGCAGCTCGAGACCTGACTGCTGCAACAATCGCAGGTTAGAGGTGACTGTACTCTACACACACACACACACACACACACACACACACACACACACACACACACACACACACACAATGAGGGCTCATGTGTGTTTCTGTAATCGAGCACGGGTAAAAATTCCCCCAAATGTAGCCCTTTGCTCAGTATACATGCAACTTGTTTCCCATCATGCATCTCTTCTACAGCTCTTGGAGGGATTGCTAATTAAAAAAAAAAATTCAATATAATTAATGTAGTTTTTAAAATAAAATGAAATCCTTGCATTAAAAAGATGATTTATTTGTAATATAAAAGGTGGATAAAGAAGATCTAAATAATAACAAATATTGTCCAGACGCCCTCCTCACCTCTCTTGCAGTCCGGCGGCAGGTTTCATCCTGAAGGGGGAGGGGCACGGCTTTAGCTCGTGATTGGCTGTCACCGGGGCAACGCTGACGAGGGGGGTGTGGTCAAAGCTGCTGAAGACTGGCACAAGGGAGGAGCTACGAGGAAGAGAAAGAAGTAAAAAGCTTTCGTTAGGCTTTAAAGGAACTACAGCACGGTCACATGACTTCCCGTCACCACCGCTAAGCTAAAGGAGGCTAATGTTGGGCTTTAAAGGAACTACAGCACGGTCACATGACTTCCCGTCACCACCGCTAAGCTAAAGGTGGCTAATGTTGGGCTATAAAGGAACTACAGCACGGTCACATGACTTCCCGTCACCACCGCTAAGCTAAAGGAGGCTAATGTTGGGCTATAAAGGAACTACAGCACGGTCACATGACTTCACGTCACCACCGCTAAGCTAAAGGAGGCTAATGTTGGGCTATAAAGGAACTACAGCACGGTCACATGACTTCCCGTCACCACCGCTAAGCTAAAGGAGGCTAATGTTGGGCTATAAAGGAACTACAGCACGGTCACATGTCTTCCCGTCACCAGCACTAAGCTAAAGGAGGCTAATGTTGGGCTATAAAGGAACTACAGCACGGTCACATGACTTCCCGTCACCAGCACTAAGCTAAAGGAGGCTAATGTTGGGCTATAAAGGAACTACAGCACGGTCACATGACTTCCCGTCACCACCGCTAAGCTAAAGGAGGCTAATGCTGGGCTATAAAGGAACTACAGCACGGTCACATGACTTCACGTCACCACCGCTAAGCTAAAGGAGGCTAATGCTGGGCTTTAAAGGAACTACAGCACGGTCACATGACCTCCCGTCACCAGCACTAAGCTAAAGGAGGCTAATGTTGGGCTATAAAGGAACTACAGCACGGTCACATGACTTCACGTCACCACCGCTAAGCTAAAGGAGGCTAATGCTGGGCTTTAAAGGAACTACAGCACGGTCACATGACTTCCCGTCACCACCGCTAAGCTAAAGGAGGCTAATGTTGGGCTATAAAGGAGCTACAGCCCGGTCACATGACTTCACGTCACCACCGCTAAGCTAAAGGAGGCTAATGTTGGGCTATAAAGGAACTACAGCACGGTCACATGACTTCACGTCACCACCGCTAAGCTAAAGGAGGCTAATGTTGGGCTATAAAGGAACTACAGCACGGTCACATGACTTCACGTCACCACCGCTAAGCTAAAGGAGGCTAATGCTGGGCTTTAAAGGAACTACAGCACGGTCACATGACCTCCCGTCACCAGCACTAAGCTAAAGGAGGCTAATGTTGGGCTATAAAGGAACTACAGCACGGTCACATGACTTCACGTCACCACCGCTAAGCTAAAGGAGGCTAATGCTGGGCTTTAAAGGAACTACAGCACGGTCACATGACTTCCCGTCACCACCGCTAAGCTAAAGGAGGCTAATGTTGGGCTATAAAGGAGCTACAGCCCGGTCACATGACTTCACGTCACCACCGCTAAGCTAAAGGAGGCTAATGTTGGGCTATAAAGGAACTACAGCACGGTCACATGACTTCACGTCACCCCCACTAAGCTAAAGGGGGCTAATGTTGGGCTATAAAGGAACTACAGCACGGTCACATGACTTCACGTCACCCCCGCTAAGCTAAAGGGGGCTAATGTTGGGCTATAAAGGAGCTACAGCACGGTCACATGACTTCACTTCACCACCGCTATGCTAAAAGTGATGACGTTTAGTCAGCTGACGTACCTGGGCAGAGGGACAGGAGGAGCGAGGCGACGGCAGGCTGTGATTGGCTGCTGCGGACGAATGGGCTTGGCTACAATTGGCGGGAGCTCAGCTTGTACCATGCTTCCTGACAACACAACCTGAAGGACATTAAGTATCATTATTTAGTCTTTATTGTGCTTTATGTGTGTGTTTATGAAGGGTTTTGGTGTGTGTTGCCAACCTTGGCACCCTTTGACTTATGGGTGGAGTCTGATTGGACGGTGGGGGTCAGGTGGAGGTCAAGAGGCGGGGCCTTCAGCTGTCTGTCACAAACCTGGACCTTCTCCTTCAGTCGGAACAAAACCTGCAGAACAAACAGCAGAGAAAACTGCAATAATTAATTTCATTTATTTTCTAAATTAAGGACAAACAGTTAAGCACACATACATATACAAATATATTTTAATTATATTTATTTTAATTAAATAAGGACCTTTATTTTCAGGTCTAAGAGATAAAACAGATTATATTAACTGAAACATCTGGTTTCTCTGTGCAGCAGCTCCCTCTTGTGGATTAAATGTCACAATGCAACTAAAATAGTAAATATAATGAATAGCATAATCAATTAATATTTAAATATAATTTCTAATATATGTATTGTTTCATTTAATTTGTTTATATAATGTGTTTTTATTAAATATTAATTATGTTTTTAATTTATTTATTTTATGTAAATCTTCTATTTGAAGATTACACATTGTTAATGCTCATTATTATCAAATACAAAATAATATTAAAACAACTTTATTAAGGTAAAAGCACAGATGTACAAACACAGATTATATTTCAAAATTAAGCAAATGTAACGAAAAACATGTAAACATTTTATATGAATTAAATTGACAAAGATGAAATACTAAATGCTTTGTATCTTAATATGTATGGCAACAAAACATTTTAAGTTTTACCATCAAGCAGGTGATGACGATGACGAAGACGGTGAAGAAGAGGACGACGGCGTAGAAACCCTCTGGGCTCCAAACGTGATCCCGCTGCTCGCCCTGCAGCACGTTCTTCTACAGGAGAGAGTTTACACATATTTATTTTAGAAGATGCTCTTAACCAGAAGAAGCTGAAGACTACAATTCCCATGATGCCTTGCTGCTTCACCGCCACACACAACTCAATTGTTACTGCTGTTTTTATTACATATTATGTGTTTAAAGCTCCTACGGGGAGTTTCTGATGTGTTGCTTTAATAATATTACCACAGAGGAGCGGGCACTTCTCTCTGTGGCAGTAAGAGTGATTAAATAATATTAAATATAACGGCGCCGCCTGATTGATCGGACTTTAACAGCTGCATTAAAGTTTCAGTAGCAGCACTCAGCGCTCTAATAAACCCCATCTATCCTCCGTCTGTCTCCACGGTGACTAACGAGCTGTTGTAACCTAGGAAACGGAGCACACACACCTCGGTGGAGACCTCGGTGATGCCGAAGTGTCCCAGGTGTCGATGGAGGACCCTGATGTTCAGTGATTGGATGACCTCTTCAGCGGGGAGGGGCTCGGAGACTCCCGGCCTATCAGAGGACACGAAGAGCTCGATGCCATTCTTCTTCTCCTGGGAGAGAAAAATGTAACAATTAAACAATTAACAGATGATTAAGAAGCAGAGGTGGGAAGTAGTGGAGTACAAATACTTTGTTACTGTACTTAAGTACATCTTTCTGGTATAAGTACTTTACTCCACTACTTTTTTTCTGACGACTTTTTACTTTCTACTTCTTACATTTTGAACCCAAATACCTGTACTTTCTACTTCTTACATGTTGAACTCAAATTCCTGTACTTTCTACTTCTTACATGTTGAACTCAAATACCTGTACTTTCTACTTCTCACATGTTGAACTCAAATACCTGTACTTTCTACTTCTTACATTTTGAACCCAAATACCTGTACTTTCTACTTCTTACATGTTGAACTCAAATACCTGTACTTTCTACTTCTCACATGTTGAACTCAAATACCTGTACTTTCTACTTCTTACATGTTGAACACAAATACCTGTACTTTCTACTTCTTACATGTTGAACTCAAATACCTGTACTTTCTACTTCTTACATGTTGAACCCAAATACCTGTACTTTCTACTTCTTACATGTTGAACACAAATACCTGTACTTTCTACTTCTTACATTTTGAACCCAAATACCTGTACTTTCTACTTCTTACATGTTGAACTCAAATACCTGTACTTTCTACTTCTCACATGTTGAACTCAAATACCTGTACTTTCTACTTCTCACATGTTGAACTCAAATACCTGTACTTTCTACTTCTCACATGTTGAACCCAAATACCTGTACTTTCTACTTCTTACATGTTGAATCCAAATACCTGTACTTTCTACTTCTTACATGTTGAACCCAAATACCTGTACTTTCTACTTCTCACATGTTGAACCCAAATACCTGTACTTTCTACTTCTTACATGTTGAACCCAAATACCTGTACTTTCTACTTCTTACATGTTGAACTCAAATACCTGTACTTTCTACTTCTTACATGTTGAACCCAAATACCTGTACTTTCTACTTCTTACATGTTGAACCCAAATACCTGTACTTTCTACTTCTCACATGTTGAACTCAAATACCTGTACTTTCTACTTCTTACATGTTGAACCCAAATACCTGTACTTTCTACTTCTTACATGTTGAACCCAAATACCTGTACTTTCTACTTCTCACATGTTGAACCCAAATACCTGTACTTTCTACTTCTTACATGTTGAACCCAAATACCTGTACTTTCTACTTCTCACATGTTGAACTCAAATACCTGTACTTTCTACTTCTTACATGTTGAACCCAAATACCTGTACTTTCTACTTCTTACATGTTGAACCCAAATACCTGTACTTTCTACTTCTCACATGTTGAACTCAAATACCTGTACTTTCTACTTCTTACATGTTGAACCCAAATACCTGTACTTTCTACTTCTTACATGTTGAACCCAAATACCTGTACTTTCTACTTCTCACATGTTGAACCCAAATACCTGTACTTTCTACTTCTTACATGTTGAACCCAAATACCTGTACTTTCTACTTCTTACATGTTGAACTCAAATACCTGTACTTTCTACTTCTTACATGTTGAACCCAAATACCTGTACTTTCTACTTCTTACATGTTGAACCCAAATACCTGTACTTTCTACTTCTCACATGTTGAACACAAATACCTGTACTTTCTACTTCTTACATTTTGAACCCAAATACCTGTACTTTCTACTTCTTACATGTTGAACTCAAATACCTGTACTTTCTACTTCTCACATGTTGAACTCAAATACCTGTACTTTCTACTTCTCACATGTTGAACTCAAATACCTGTACTTTCTACTTCTCACATGTTGAACCCAAATACCTGTACTTTCTACTTCTTACATGTTGAATCCAAATACCTGTACTTTCTACTTCTCACATGTTGAACCCAAATACCTGTACTTTCTACTTCTCACATGTTGAACCCAAATACCTGTACTTTCTACTTCTTACATGTTGAACCCAAATACCTGTACTTTCTACTTCTTACATGTTGAACTCAAATACCTGTACTTTCTACTTCTTACATGTTGAACCCAAATACCTGTACTTTCTACTTCTTACATGTTGAACCCAAATACCTGTACTTTCTACTTCTTACATGTTGAACTCAAATACCTGTACTTTCTACTTCTTACATGTTGAACTCAAATACCTGTACTTTCTACTTCTTACATGTTGAACCCAAATACCTGTACTTTCTACTTCTTACATGTTGAACCCAAATACCTGTACTTTCTACTTCTTACATGTTGAACCCAAATACCTGTACTTTCTACTTCTTACATGTTGAACTCAAATACCTGTACTTTCTACTTCTTACATGTTGAACTCAAATACCTGTACTTTCTACTTCTTACATGTTGAACCCAAATACCTGTACTTTCTACTTCTTACATGTTGAACACAAATACCTGTACTTTCTACTTCTTACATGTTGAACTCAAATACCTGTACTTTCTACTTCTTACATGTTGAACCCAAATACCTGTACTTTCTACTTCTTACATGTTGAACCCAAATACCTGTACTTTCTACTTCTTACATGTTGAACTCAAATACCTGTACTTTCTACTTCTTACATGTTGAACTCAAATACCTGTACTTTCTACTTCTTACATGTTGAACCCAAATACCTGTACTTTCTACTTCTTACATGTTGAACCCAAATACCTGTACTTTCTACTTCTTACATGTTGAACTCAAATACCTGTACTTTCTACTTCTTACATGTTGAACTCAAATACCTGTACTTTCTACTTCTTACATGTTGAACCCAATACCTGTACTTTCTACTTCTTACATGTTGAACTCAAATACCTGTACTTTCTACTTCTCTCATTTCCCAAACAGCTGGTTCCTTTAGTCTGAATGTGTGTTTGATGCGTGAGTCATTGCGTGCCTATTGATTTGAACACGATCCGTGTATCCATGATTTCCTGGTCTTCTCTAAAGAAGAGGGACCAATGGAAACGTTGTCATGTTGCCGTTGTTCAGCATGGAAACATTCATTTCATTAGCTGTGTGTGTGTGTGTGTGTGTGTGTGTGTGTGTGTGTGTGTGTGTGTGTGTGTGTGTGTGTGTGTGTGTGTTTGTGTGTGTGTGTGTGTGTGCGTGTGTGTGTGTGCAACACGTTCTCACTCCCATCCCGTCACATATTGACGGACGCTCAGAGCCCCTCCCCGTCACTCTATTACGTACAGCGGACCCCTTGACCGTCAGGCTTCTACGGGCAGGGCGTCCCATAGACCTTCATAGACCACGTGATCAACAACAATGGCCGACCTTCGTGTTATCCTCGGTGGAAAATGCCTATTTTAAGGTTCATGGCCATTGAAATGCGTGATGTCATTTTATGCGAGTAATGTGAGTTGTTATTTCTGATTATTTGTGCAGTACATGTACATGATGTTTAGTTTGCTAGTTATGACGAAGAGTACTTCATGAATGTACTTGGACCTTCTGGGAGAATCTAAAGGCAAGAACATCCCGAATATTCATTTAGGTCTTTATGTCAGACCTTTAGTGTTTCCGTCTGTGAGGGAAAGAAACGGCTCAGAGCCTCAGGATACTGAAGTCTGTATTTTATAAATCTTCTTTTCTTCTAATTTGTTATTCCTTTCTAAATAACACTCTGTTATTTACTCACCAAGAACACACAACTATCCTTGCTTTTATTTATTGCTTTAATTCTATAATCTCGGGCTTTTCTGGCGTCCGTCAGGAACTGAGTTTCAAAATAAAAATAACCGGAAACAGACGTAGGCATTTCGAGCGATTCAGCTATGGTTTAAGCTCGCTGATTGAATGTTTTAGCCGCAATGCATGCTGGGATTTGGTGTTTATATTATATGAAATCCGGAAAACATTTTAAAAGAATAAAATAATACTTCATTCCGAGAGCTCTTGCTTTTCTCTTTGGAAGTCAAAGTAACGGCATTGTAACACACGGTTCGGCTGCTTTACATATTACAGATCTGCCGTAGTTCTTTATCTATAGAGCCCTGATGAGAAGACCTTTGGACAAACTGAAGAAATGCCGCCGAAACTGAATATGTGACGTGGATCATAAATATATCAACAATTAAACAACATCTTCAATTTCTCTTCACACAATACGTCTCCTTGCAGAATCAACACTAATTCGGCTGACTTTTACATTTGATCTAATTCATAGATAGGTTATATTTACACCATAACGGCACAGCTGATAGAAAGGACTTGTCGTTTTTAAAGATATTACTGATTTGAATTGAATTGCATTTTGAATGTAAGAATGTAAATACTGAGTCTGAAATAGTTTAGCAATATGCTGTAGAATTATGTGAAAGCATGAATAAAACTACACGTCTTCAGATGTTGTACATACATAAGTGTCCTACACTAATAACACAAAGTTATTATGGCTGTGTGTTCCTTGTGTGCACCGCCTAGTGGTTAAAGCACGTTATTGAATTATTGTATTGTATTGTTTCTAATTAACTATAAAAGAATAACGAGTAATTAATATACTTTATTACTCGTTTCCATTCATGTCAATTGCAGATAAATGTTTAGTCTTCTCACCAACTATCAAACATCTCTCCTGATTGTTGGCACTTGACAATCACCTTCCCTGAATGTTACTCAGGTGAAACTAAAGTCTGATTTAAGGGTCCTTTATATTTCACATCATTAATCAGAATCTGCAAAGCAACTCAAATAATTGTAGTGGAGTAGAATTACAAAGTAACACTGAGCTGTCATGTGGGTAGATATTAATGCTGCGCATTTTGGACAGTGATTTTCACCCATTTATTAATTACATGTTTTCCATTTGAAAACACCAATGTGTTTAATACTGCCAACTTCTAATTGTGGGAAAAACGAAAACGTTCAGTAGAGACGTCCCATAGAACATTTTGCGAAACACAATAGTGTAGTGTGTAGTGTGTAGTGTGTAGTGCGTAGTGCGTAGTGTGTAGTGTGTAGTGTGTAGTGTGTAGTGCGTAGTGCGTAGTGCGTAGTGTGTAGTGTGTAGTGTGTAGTGTGCAGTGTGTAGTGTGTAGTGCAGGGGTGGCCAACCCGCGGCTCTCGAGCCGCATGCGGCTCTTTGCCTAGTTTCATGCGGCTCTTCAGTTCATATCGAATTGTATATGTGTGAGTTTGGGGCAGAGACACTGACTCCTGACTAGTGTTGCACGGTGTACCGATACTTGAAAGGTACCGCGATACCCTGCCGTTAAAAACGTTACGATTCCTCCGTTTCATTAGTATCAGTACTTTAAGAATGACGGGGGAAAGTACTCCGGTGAGAAAGCGCTGTTTTAATAAGAGCCGTGTGTGTTCAGCGCTCTGCTTCCTCTCCCTGCAGCCGTGCCTGCAGTCCCTCCCCCTCAAGCACGCTCTAAGTCCCTCCCCTCTCTCGTGCACGCGCTAGCTGCCAGAGCATGTGAGAAAACGAGAAGCATGGCTGCAAGTGGGAGTGCAGCTGCCGCTGCGCCTCGGCTTGTTGACAAAAAAGACGCCAGAAGAGAAATTTGGAGGTATTTGAGCTCTATCTCTGACAGTGAGGGAAAGCCTACGGACACCACGAGGCCTGTCTGTGAGAAATGTATTCATTTGATTTAATACGAATTCTTGTCATTTATTTTATTTATTGTTCTCATTGTTTAAAAGTTTGTGTTCTGGTTCTGGTGTGAAATAAAGCACAATAATTACATTTAAGACTGTTTCCCTTTTTTTAAGAAAAGTATCGAAAAATAATCTGAATCACAATTCTTGACTTGGTATCTAAACCAAAATGTTGGTATCGTGACAACACGAGCTACTCCTGACAGTTACACCTGATATTTAGTAGGTCTGTTAAGTATCGAATGCTGATCATTCTGACGTCATTTGGCCGGTCAAAGTTGTTACTTTCGTCCCGTGTTACTTTCGTCCCGGCTCTCCCTGCGTGTGTGTGTGTGGTGTCAGGTGTGAGTATGAGAGGATGACAGCGCGTCTAATTTTGATGTGGCCCAAGAGCCAATCACAATAATACCTGCGATGCAGTGAACCAATCACCTATGAGGGGGGGAACACCTATCGATGATTAAACACTATCCAGTGTTTCCCCTACCATTGTCTTGGAGGGGCGCTGCGCCCCGCCAACGGAGCCCCGCGCCCCCCCCTGAAATTGAAGGTGTTTAAAAAAGATATATTATTTTTTATTTATTTTTTAAATATATATATAAATATAGCACCAAATTGCAAATAATCTATAACTACTGTCACTTTTCACATTGAACATGTGCTCTTTTATTAAATAAACTAAATGCTTTCATTTTAAGTTGTGAGTTTAGTGTTTTTGACCCAAACACTGATGCATTAATCAATAACAATAATCCACAGCTCCTCTCTCTGCTCCAGAGGATTTAATATAAATATATCCCAATGCCACAAAAATGGTTGAAATCTTGTCTCCAGAAAACAAAAAACTGAAACAAGCGGTATCAGTGACTGTGTGTTTGATGTGGCTCTTTGCTGTAACATGGACAACATGTGGCTCTTAACCTCTGACTGGTTGGCCACCCCTGGTGTAGTGTGTAGTGTGTAGTGTGTAGTGAGTAGTGTGTAGTGTGTAGTGTGTAGTGTGTAGTTCTGGGGGGGGCGTTCGAGTCCAGGTGTGGATAGTCTGGTGGTTTCGTTCCATTTCAAACAGCTGTTTGACGCTCGGCGTAACCTTGGTGCACTGCCACTCCAACATCCAATCCCAGAGTTTGAAGATGAATCACGGGGACTGTAGTCCTAAACGATAGCTGGGGATTATGGGTAGTGTAGTGTCTTCGGCCATCCTAAACTCAGAAATGTTGACAATCGCAATGATGCTCGAAATGTCCCTTACAGGCCTACGTCTGTTTCCGGTTATTTTTATTTGTAAACTCAGTTCCTGACGGACGCCAACAAAGCCCGAGATTATGGAATTAAAGCAATAAATAAAAGCCAGGATAGTTGTGTGTTCTTGGTGAGTAAATAACAGAGTGTTATTTTGAGAAGAATAACAAATTAGAAGGAAAAGAAGATTTAAGAAATACAGGTTTCAGTATCCTGAGGCTCTGAGACGTTTCTTTCCCTCACAGACGGAAACACTAAAGGTCTCACATAAAGACCTAAATGAATATTCGGGATGTTCTTGCCTTTAGATTCTCCCAGTAGGTCCAAGTACATTCATGAAGTACTCTTCGTCATAACTAGCAAACTAAACATCATGTACATGTACTGCACAAATAATCAGAGATAACAACTCATGTTACTCGCATAAAAGGACATCAAAACGCATTTTAAGGCCATGAACCTTAAAATAGGCATTTTCCACGAGGATAACACGAAGGTCGGCCATTGTTGTTGATCACGTGGTCTATGAAGGTCTATGGGACGCCCTGCCCGTAGAAGCCTGACGGTCAAGGGGTCCGCTGTCCGTAATATAGTGACGGGGAGGGGCCCTGAGCGTCCGTCAATATGTGACGGGATGGGAGTGAGAACGTGTTGGTGTGTGTGTGTGTGTGATGTGTGTGTGTGTGTGTGTGTGTGTGTGTGTGTGTGTGTGTGTGTGTGTGTGTGTCTTACATTCAGACGGTGGATGTGAACGTGTCCTGCAGGAACGCCCAGCGCCGCAGCTACACCCTCTCGAAACCAACGAAGAAGACCTTTGTTCAGCCTCCGCACATCCACAGCCAGGTGCTGAGAGAGGGAGCGGAGATAAAGCATGTTATTAATCAATGATTTAAAGAGATGATCACTACAGAACCCTTCAGCTCCTTTTGGCTAGCCCTCCAACACATCTCTACCTATCAGCCAATCAGAGCAGACTGGGCTCTGGTTTCAGACGGAGGGTGAAGAGAAGTGCTGCAGCACAGACAGCATGAGAGAAATAAAGAGCTTTTTGAACATTAAAGCATGGAGACATGTCCCAGCAGAGACACTTCATACTCAAGGCAATATTTAATCTTCAATTACGAGCGTGTAGTTTATTATCTTCGATTCATCCTTAAAGAATCCAACACGGCTGAGCTTTAGTTCCCTCTGAACAGATTTGAATCAGAACATCTCTGGTATGGTTTTACTCTCCCTCGGGTTGCCTCTGGTGTTCCCAACTGTCTCTCAGCTTTCAGCTAAAGTGTTACTGGAGACAGGTAAAGCACACACACACATACACACACACACATATACACACACATGTATACACACACACACATACACACTAATGACACTGTTACCAGTGTGTGTGTGTGTGTGTGGGGAGAGTAAAAACAACAGGAAACACATCTTTGGAAGAAGACTCTGAGGGCTTATGAACACACACACACACACATACCATGCATACATCACTTCAGGGGACATTACATTGAATTACATGCATTTCCTGGAGACTTATCCTAACCTTAACCATAACCAACACATGCCTAACCCTAACGCTAACCCTAACCCCTAACCTTAACCAAGTCTTCACCCTAAAATTAATGATTCCCCTTATGGGGACCTCCAATGTGTCCCCATAAGGGAGGCGAGTCCCCACACGTGACTGTGTGAACAGATTTAGGTCCCCACAAGTATAGTAATGATAGGCCACACACACACACACACTGAGTTGATCCATGTTGCTGATGTTGCTAAGACACACAGACTGCAGAAAGGTAAATAAGGTGTAGTGTTTGTCTTCTGAAGGAGCTAACAGTTTCCAGCCGTTGAGCGAAGATGATATAAGATCAATTCATACGGTCTCCAGGGAGATGAGGTTAGAACAACAAGAGACATTACGGCATCTGCAGCTGTACATCTATGTGGTGTGTGCGTGTGTGTGTGTGTGTGTGTGTGTGTGTGTGTGTGTGTGTGTGCTGATGGTTAAAACAGAACAACAACAGCATGTCCTGTTACAACTTAATTCAATATCAGGAACAATAACCACAGCGCCAGACAGGCTCAACACACACACACACACAGACACCACACACACACACACACACACAGACACACACAGACAGACACACACACACACACACAGACAGGCTCAACACACACACACACACACACACACACACACACAGACAGACAGACAGACACACACACACACACACACACACACACACACAGACAGACACCACACACACACACACACACACAGACAGTGCTCAACAAAAACACAGACAGACACACACACCACACACATACAGACAGACACACACAACACACACATACAGACAGACACACACACCACACAGACAGACACACACACACACACACACACAGACAGACAGACATACACACACACACACACACACAGACCAGATACACACACACACACACACACAGACAGACAGACAGGACACACTACACACCCACACACAGACAGCACACCACACACACACACCCACACCAGACAGGCTACACAACACACCACACACACAGACAGACCAGACAGACACACACACACCCACACACAGACAGACACAACACAACACACCACACACACACCACCGACAGACAGGACACACACACCACACACAGCACACGACACAGACGACACACACCACACACACCATACAGCTCACCCACAGACAGGCCACACCAACACACACACAAACCCCACAGACAGACACCACACACATCACAGGCACGGCCTCAGACACACACACACACACACACACACCAGACAGGCTCAGACACAGCCACAGACACACACACACACACAGACACAGGAAGACCACACACACAACACAACCAGACAGGTAACACACAGACACACACACCACACCACAGACACACACACAGACAGACACACACACACACACACAGACAGACACACACACACACACACACACACACAGACAGACAGACACACACACACACAGACAGACACACACACACACACACACAGACAGGCTCAACCACACACACACACACACACACACACAGACAGGCTCAACACACACACACACAGACAGACACACACACACACACACAGACAGACACACACACACACACACAGACACACACAGACACACACACACACACACACACACAGACAGACACACACACACACCACACACAGACAGACACACACACAACACACACACACACAGACAGACACACACACACACACACAGACACACAACACACACACACACACAGACAGACACACACACACACACACACACAGACAGACACACACACACACAGACAGACACACACACACACAGACAGGCTCAACACACACAGACAGACACACACACACACACACACACACAGACAGACAGACACACACACACACACAGACAGGCTCAACACACACACACACACACACACAGACACACACACACACACACAGACAGACACACACACACACACAGACAGACACACACACACACACACACAGACAGACACGTAACAGTCTGTCTCATACAGAACAATAATATCCTGCTGTAGAAACAAATCACCTTCAGTTTGAATCGCAATTAACTTTTGTTTTCAGTGTTAATGAATATTTCTAGATTTCTTTCTGTCAGCGAATTATGAGAAACCATTACAACCAGTGAACGACTTCCTACCAGTCCAAAAGTAAACGACCAAATGATAAAAAAACAAACAAGTAAACAACCACAGGCTATAAACAACAACGTAAACAATCAAAATAAGTAAACAACGACAACTAAACAACCTTACCGAGCGAACATGTAAACATTGTTTTTCCTCCCGTGGAACAACAGGAAGGTTTTCTCTGAATGGACGCCGCCTGTCAGTCACAGCTCGGGGACTTTTCGCTCCATTTCCTGATCTAATCATTCCTGATCTGTGATTGGCTTAGAGGGGGACGGAGCTGAACCTGCCACCTGATTGGCTGTCGTCCAGGTAATGCCATTATCCCGCTGCGCTTCCTGTCAGGATCAGGTGCTATTTCTGTCCTGACACACACACACACACACACTCACAGACACACACATTGGTAATGGCCACCAATTAGCTGATAGCACTCAGGGCAGTGGGGTGAGGGGCCAATCAGATATTAGAGGGGGGAGGGGGATGCCGGAAGAAAAAGAGGGGGTAAAGTTGTTTATATAAATATGGGAATTAGTTTTTTTTATTGTCAAATAATCCTGTAAAAAAAATTAAATGAGTTTTTTTCGAAAATGAAAAGTCAATTAGTTGATTGGTTAATCAACAACAACGATCTGCTAATACTCTGATACTTGATTGCTTCTGTTTGAGATGATGGACTTTTCGGGGACTTGACTCCATTTTACATTTAAGGATGGACTTTTTAAAACCATGCGTTTGTGATTTGATAAAAACTTGAAGTTGAGTTCATTAATCTGACGTTTAAATGTCCTCTAGTCTGAATGTCATAATTCAGAATACTAACTGAATCAGGCAGGAGGAGTGACACATTGTGCTTTAGCTTTTCCTCAGAGCGCCACCGGGAAGAATGTGATGGTCACGTGCAACACCACACTCCATGAGATCACTGTCACACACACACACACACACAGGCACACACACACACACACACACACACACACAGGCGCACACACACGGCTGAATGGGTGGGTTGACGTGAGGTTAGATTATTCACGCTTATGTTGTTTCCGTTGAGAGAAAACGGAGCAGAGCGATGACCTGCATCAGAGTGGAATATTTTACTCAATGAATACGACGTTAGTATCAGAGTCATGATTACAACATTAACTAGACATAAATATGTTAAATTATTATTACTATATTATTATTACAGCTAAAAGAAGCTCTTTACGGAGGGAGCGGTGCATTTACAAGAAAAGGACAAATATCTTAAATGGTTCAAATCCCATTAAAACGACTTTAAAAAGGCATAATTTATATTTCTGGGAATATTTTTAAGAAAATATAAATTGTGCGACTGAAGTTTACAATAAAATAATCTCTAATTTAGGAGAAAAATAATAATCTCTAATTTAGGAGAAAATAATAATCTCTAATTTAGAAGAAAAATAATAATCTCAAATCTAGGAGATAAAAACCCTCAAAATTAGGAGAACAAATGTAATTTAGGAAAAAACAAATTGACAAGAAAAATAATACGTGAATTTGCGGAGAGACAAAAAAACACTAATTTAGGAGAAAAATAATAATCTCAAATTTAGAAGAAAAATAATAATCTCTAATTTAGAAGAAAAATAATAATCTCTAATTTAGAAGAAAAATAATAATCTCTAATTTAGAAGAAAAATAATAATCTCTAATTTAGGAGAAAAGTAATAATCTCTAATTTAGGAGAAAAGTAATAATCTGAAATTTAGGAGAAAAATAATAATCTCTAATTTAGGAGAAAAATAATAATCTCTAATTTAGGAGAAAAATAATAATCTCTAATTTAGGAGAAAAGTAATAATCTGAAATTTAGGACAAAAATAATATTCTCAAATTTAGGAGAAAAATAATAATCTCTAATTTAGGAGAAAAATAATAATCTCTAATTTAGGAGAAAAATAATAATCTCTAATTTAGGAGAAAAGTAATAATCTGAAATTTAGGACAAAAATAATATTCTCAAATTTAGGAGAAAAATAATAATCTCTAATTTAGGAGAAAAATAATAATCTCTAATTTAGGAGAAAAATAATAATCTCTAATTTAGGAGAAAAGTAATAATCTGAAATTTAGGAGAAAAATAATAATCTCTAATTTAGAAGAAAAATAATAATCTCTAATTTAGGAGAAAAGTAATAATCTGAAATTTAGGAGAAAAATAATAATCTCTAATTTAGGAGAAAAATAATAATCTCTAATTTAGGAGAAAAGTAATAATCTGAAATTTAGAAGAAAAGTAATAATCTGAAATTTAGGAGAAAAGTAATAATCTGAAATTTAGAAGAAAAGTAATAATCTGAAATTTAGGAGAAAAGTAATAATCTGAAATTTAGGAGAAAAATAATAATCTCTAATTTAGGAGAAAAGTAATAATCTCTAATTTAGGAGAAAAGTAATAATCTGAAATTTAGGAGAAAAGTAATAATCTGAAATTTAGGAGAAAAATAATAATCTCTAATTTAGGAGAAAAATAATAATCTCTAATTTAGGAGAAAAATAATAATCTCTAATTTAGGAGAAAAGTAATAATCTGAAATTTAGGAGAAAAATAATAATCTCTAATTTAGGAGAAAAATAATAATCTCTAATTTAGGAGAAAAATAATAATTTCTAATTTAGAAGAAAAATAATAATCTCTAATTTAGGAGAAAAATAATAATCTCTAATTTAGAAGAAAAATAATAATCTCTAATTTAGGAGAAAAGTAATAATCTCTAATTTAGGAGAAAAGTAATAATCTGAAATTTAGGAGAAAAATAATAATCTCTAATTTAGGAGAAAAATAATAATCTCTAATTTAGGAGAAAAGTAATAATCTCTAATTTAGGAGAAAAGTAATAATCTGAAATTTAGGAGAAAAGTAATAATCTGAAATTTAGGAGAAAAATAATAATCTCTAATTTAGAAGAAAAATAATAATCTCTAATTTAGGAGAAAAGTAATAATCTGAAATTTAGGAGAAAAATAATAATCTCTAATTTA
This sequence comes from Harpagifer antarcticus, assembly GCA_902827135.1. Taxonomy (NCBI): domain Eukaryota; kingdom Metazoa; phylum Chordata; class Actinopteri; order Perciformes; family Harpagiferidae; genus Harpagifer; species Harpagifer antarcticus. The sequence goes on from CADEHL010001532.1 coordinate 59,447, forward strand.
GGAGAAAAATAATAATCTCTAATTTAGGAGAAAAATAATAATCTCTAATTTAGGAGAAAAATAATAATTTCTAATTTAGGAGAAAAATAATAATCTCTAATTTAGGAGAAAAATAATAATCTCTAATTTAGGAGAAAAATAATAATCTCTAATTTAGGAGAAAAGTAATAATCTCTAATTTAGGAGAAAAATAATAATCTCTAATTTAGGAGAAAAATAATAATTTCTAATTTAGGAGAAAAATAATAATCTCTAATTTAGGAGAAAAATAATAATCTCTAATTTAGGAGAAAAGTAATAATCTGAAATTTAGGAGAAAAATAATAATCTCTAATTTAGGAGAAAAATAATAATTTCTAATTTAGGAGAAAAATAATAATCTCTAATTTAGGAGAAAAATAATAATCTCTAATTTAGGAGAAAAATAATAATCTGAAATTTAGGAGAAAAATAATAATCTCTAATTTAGGAGAAAAATAATAATCTCTAATTTAGGAGAAAAGTAATAATCTGAAATTTAGGAGAAAAATAATAATCTCTAATTTAGGAGAAAATAATAATCTCTAATTTAGGAGAAAAATAATAATTTCTAATTTAGAAGAAAAATAATAATCTCTAATTTAGGAGAAAAATAATAATCTCTAATTTAGAAGAAAAATAATAATCTCTAATTTAGGAGAAAAGTAATAATCTCTAATTTAGGAGAAAAGTAATAATCTGAAATTTAGGAGAAAAATAATAATCTCTAATTTAGGAGAAAAATAATAATCTCTAATTTAGGAGAAAAGTAATAATCTCTAATTTAGGAGAAAAGTAATAATCTGAAATTTAGGAGAAAAGTAATAATCTGAAATTTAGGAGAAAAATAATAATCTCTAATTTAGAAGAAAAATAATAATCTCTAATTTAGGAGAAAAGTAATAATCTGAAATTTAGGAGAAAAATAATAATCTCTAATTTAGGAGAAAAATAATAATCTCTAATTTAGGAGAAAAATAATAATCTCTAATTTAGGAGAAAAATAATAATTTCTAATTTAGGAGAAAAATAATAATCTCTAATTTAGGAGAAAAATAATAATCTCTAATTTAGGAGAAAAATAATAATCTCTAATTTAGGAGAAAAGTAATAATCTCTAATTTAGGAGAAAAATAATAATCTCTAATTTAGGAGAAAAATAATAATTTCTAATTTAGGAGAAAAATAATAATCTCTAATTTAGGAGAAAAATAATAATCTCTAATTTAGGAGAAAAGTAATAATCTGAAATTTAGGAGAAAAATAATAATCTCTAATTTAGGAGAAAAATAATAATTTCTAATTTAGGAGAAAAATAATAATCTCTAATTTAGGAGAAAAATAATAATCTCTAATTTAGGAGAAAAATAATAATCTGAAATTTAGGAGAAAAATAATAATCTCTAATTTAGGAGAAAAATAATAATCTCTAATTTAGGAGAAAAATAATAATCTAATGATTCCTGATCTGTTTCTTCTACAGAAGCCGCTGTAAAATGTGTTTGTACTCAAGAAGACGCCGCAGTCACAGATATCTGGATGATTCTCTCCGTGGGTTTGGAGTGGCGTCAAAGTTTCCTCCACTAGACGTTACACACACGGCTGACATGAATTATTAAATAGACACACACACACACACACACACACACACACACACACACTATTTCGAAGGCTCAGATTTGAATGCAGTGAACTCGCCCGCTGATGATTTCATTCTGCTTCTTCAAACATTTCCTTTTTTGAAGTTCTTTCACTAACTAGGTGTTTGCAGGTGAAGCAGCGATATTAAAGAACTCGGCCTTTTCAGCCAATCAGATCGCTTTAAATTAAGCGTCAAAGAGGAAACAATGGGACAAAGATGATACCTCGTAAAACAAACATTGATTTAAAGGTGGGGTAGGTAATTCACTTCAGAAACACTTGTTGTTATATTCCATGGAATGCTCTTAACGTCCCGACAGCAATGAATATCTGAAGTGCTTTGAAGCCGTGGCGCTGTAGAAAGCTCGACCAATCATCTGAGCCGGCTAAAGTAACTGGATGGCCTACCTGCCTGTCAGCCTTCCATCTGGGCACACACTGATCTCTGCCCTCAAGAAACATACTTGAGAAACAAACCAAAAAGCACACACACATCAACAACCAGCTTGCACGTGCTGTGAGGACCCAGCAGGAGAGCAAAAGGACTACACACACACACGCACACACACACACACACACACACACACCAGCTGTGACTTACGCAACCTCCCTGCCTCCATCTGAACATGTTATTCTGATGTTAAAATATACAACTAATAATAGCCATAATAAAACTAAACAATATTATAGATAATAACTTTGGATAGACTCTAAACTGATGTTTAAAAAAGTACTTTTATTTTCAATTATTTGTTTGATTTAGTGAAACCTGCTAGTATATTATAATACCTGTAAACTATATGTATTTGCCTTCATATAAATGAGTAATACTCAGCTTTCCATGCTCTTGTTTCCATCACTCAAGCTTTGTATCTCCTCTCAGTGTTGTGAGGGGGGGGGGGGGGGCAGCCTGCAGGGACAGGTCATGTGACACACAAACAGGAAGTGAGTTAACACAGCGTTATGTAAGCGCTCGCCTCACAGCGGAGTCTCATTGATAAAAGCAGAGGACGGTCCGTTCGTCACGTGTTGAAAGGGAATGCCCTGTAACTACATAAGGTCTTTGTTACATAAGGACACTTTTCTACTGCTGACAATAAATTATGTTTTAAAGAATTATGTGAGTAAGTAGAAATGTCCATAGAGTAGGGCATTATGGCAAAAATCATAATTACGATTATTTTCGTCAATAATTGATATCACGATTATTAAATACGATTATTCGTTGACTTTGAAAGCATCCATTTATTGAACTTTAAAACACAAATAATAATTTGAACAGTATCTTTTCAACTGTTGATTACCCTGAACGTATCAACTGAACATATAAATATGATAAATAAAAATCAATTAGATCAAATATGTTGCACTGTCACAACCTAGCAAAGCTAAATAATCGTAAGCCAAAATCGTAATTGCGATTAAAATACGATTAATTGCACCATAGAGTTTATTAGCTGCTCCAATCATCAACTGGTATTTCAATAAACGTTACAAATCATAAACTTTCATCTCGTTCTACTACTACTACTTTACTGGTTCAAAATGCCCTGACATCAACCTCTCCCCAGATAACCTACAGACGTTTAAATGTGGGTCAGAAAACTCACATCTAGTTTTCCAGATTGACCTCCCACAATGCATCTCTGGCGACGATATTCTGTGGGTGTTTCTCAATGTCGAGTAAAGCTGCTCCAGAGCCACTATTTCAAGCATACGAGTCCCGCCGAAGGACTGTTCCAATGTCCAGCGTACTTGGAATTCTACCGAGCCCGGCGTACTTCGTTTGGAGACATTTCGAGGCTGCACATGTGTAGACTCCGCGGTCTTAAAATCCCCACAATGCTTTGCGCACGGACCAATTTCCAAAAATCTGTAGTGGAAAATGTGAGAGGCGGGGCTTCTCATATGACGCACACTCGCTCGCCTGTTCCACTCTTCGTTTTCCGAATGCCAGGAAGGATTCTTGCCTCGGAAGCAAGTGACTCGGAAGACATGTGCTACCAAGCAAGCGTACTCGACATTGAGAAACACCCTCTGACTGAGCTGAGACCAAGCCCCAGGAAGTGCGCCGGACTCTGTGCCCAACATTCGTAGTGTCCAAACGGCGGTACTGCAACTTCCGTATCAGTCCGTGACGTCACCCGGCCCTAAACAACTTTTCCCCATTGACTAACACGGAAAGAGACGTCTGTAAATCAGCAGATACTTTGTTTTAAACTAAATAAACTACCCAGCATGAACTATGTGATAGCCCTTATTAGAAACATTCGGTCCTTAAAGTTGTAAAATGCACTAAAAGCCGAATCTAGATTTATTTTCTCTCTCCATTAATTCTAGTGAGGCCGAGAGTAGGAGGTCCGGGGGCGGGCTTAATGACAGGAGGCGGAGCTTAAGGGGCGCATGCTCTGTGAGCGTACATACGGGTTCTTCTGCTCTGACAGCTAGGCATGCTGGGTAATCTGTGACGTTTCGCTCTCTCAAAAGTCTGGCCATTTTGTCCTCATGAGCCAATGAGCAGCTCTCATAGGAAAGAACGAGACTCCGCCTCCCACGCTGTACCCGGTTCTTATTAAACATCCATGGCTGAGACGTGCGGATATTCAAATGAAATATTCAAATCTCCTATAAATAACTCCTCCTACTTATGACGGACACTGTGCACTAATGACAGCTATCACACAAGAGTTCCGGAACACGGTGACATCACTACGGAACACTGGCGCTCCTATTGGCTAGCGCTCCAACACATTGTACGTAATAGGCTAAAGGGGGCGGGACATCTCTAAGCAGGTTGACCAATCACAACAGACTCTGGTTTCTGTTATGAAAAGGCAGAACACCTGTCTGTGTCTCGATGTCACTCTGAAGGTCGCTGCTGGTTATCTACTGTTATGCAACCGCCCATTGTGTAGGTAAGTGGGTCTCACACACACACACACACACACACACACTCATGATAAGTGTTTCCATGGCAACAGAGAGTGCAGCAGCAGCATCTCTCCAGAGAGTCTGCAGCTCCTCGTCCATCACTCACTTACCGTCTGATAAATCTCGTGATGTTATTGTGTTTTATTAGAGCTTCGTATCAGGGAAGCTTTATAGAAAAAACACGTCTGCAGCCGAGACAAGCTGAGGTGGACGACGGAGGGCAAAGGCACTTCAAAGACCACAAAAACATTCCCATTAGGAGAAATGATGCAGATACAAAAACACAAATGTGCCGAAACACACGAAGAAACGTCTGGGCCAGTACAGAAGCTAGAGCTAACCTAAAAACACCTGCAACTGCGAATAATCCATCATAGCTAAGGATGCTTGTCTTCAGAAACTAGCAAGAATACGGTTCATTTTGGTAGATATTTGTCATCATCCAATTAAAAACTCTGCTTCAGAATCTCCCTGGGAAATGTTCAACTTTTTAAATGCACTTCACGGCTTCTTACTCTTACCCTGTTGAGCCCCGAGCCTGTTTTCCAGGTCTCAGGCTCGAAAAGGACATTCCCAGAACAAATGACCATGTCTTCCCTTCTGACAGGGTTACATTAATAATCTTTTCTCTCAAAGCAAGGTTACACCTGTGGGTTGGATGTAGAAGAGTCAGAATCAATGTAGATGTATTTTAAAGTAAATTCAGATTGAACATAGTAAAAAAATGTAAATTATAGTGTCCGTCCAAAACATTACTTATAGTGAAAACCACCCTTGAATGATGGGATGTCAGACTAAAAGCTTTAGGAATCCAAACTATAACATATAATAAGTACCCTGTATCAAGATTGATGCAAAACAAGTGATATTTGACCTTTTAGAGAGGTTTAGTAAAAAAAAAACACTTCTGGGGTCATTTGGGTGGATTTGACCTCTCTCTGGCCCCCCATTGGTCGATTTTGATGATTGACATCTCTTTCTAACCATCCGAGCCAATGGAATCGAGGGGAAGTTCCACACACACACACACACGTTACCAAATAAGGAGTGAGTGTGACGCGTAGCCAGAATACCCAAAACAGGAAGCTGTCATACACTCTGGAAGCTATCATTAGCAGCTAATATGAAAACTCTGTTTTTGACATAAAAATGGAGTGATGGATTATCAGTAATGTTTTACACATTGGATTAAGCTAAGGAGTAACCTTTAGCCACGTTTTTATCGTTTTAATGCCATTGAACACGACTTTTGATCAGAATAGCTAAAGTGAGCATATCTCCGTGTTTAGCTACCTAAAGCTACGTCGTGTGATGTCTGTATTTGCTTTCCATGTCGTGAATTCTGATCGCTCAGTGATGATACTGATATTTCTGGAATCTGTGGAATCTCAGTTTGCTAATCGATGTCTTACGTATGTGTAGTTACGATAAATAATAAGGGTGTTTTTACCTTGAGTTCTGTGCTAAGTGCGTTAGGATTTTTTCGCTCAGGGCTCATTTAGACGCTTCTTGTGTTTTGCTTCGGTAAAAATTGTTCATATCGTCAGTTAGCTGAGTTTCTTCCCGTCACACACGTTAAGCTTAACAGGTTAACTATGTATCCCCCCGTTTGATTGTTTACGTTGTCTGTCATACTGGTGTGTTTTTATTGTTTGTCTGTTTTTGTTACTGTGCACTTTGACAGGGTTGCACTCCACAAACATTGTTGCATATGTTGTGTATCCGGATGGATGTGTTGTTTTTCTGTAAAGCGACCTTGGGTCCCCTGAAAGGCGTTATACAAGTTATTATTATTATCATTATGATGTGTATCCCCACTCCCCTTTAGCTTATGTTACTCACCACGGTCACCAGATGTCGTGCGGTCACCACTTTGTGCTCCGGAGGAAACGGAGAGTCCAGCAGAGCGGGCGGCATCGCTTTGGATAAAAACCCGGCAGGAGGCTGAAGATGAAGGTGATGATGAAGATGATGAAGGTGTTGGAGGTGTTTGGGTTCTGGGAGGTTTTCCACTTCCTGATGGAGGAGACTGGAGCGACGAGACGGGAAGAGACGCAGCTCGTGATCTCCAGAGGACGATTCTGACGAGAGAAGAAGGAGTGAGGGGAAACAAAGATGGAGGACGAGTGCTGGTGAGCTGATCATATCCAATAAGATGCACTTTATTAATCCCAATAGCTGTTTGTTTGTTCCAGCAGAAGAGCCAAAGACAGCTTAATGTTAACTAAGAAGCATGCATACAAACAATATTAAAGCGATATAGCAGCAGGTATATATTACACAGTTATTAACGGCATATATATATATTGGACATAGTTGGTATTTAACAACAAGGGGTGTTATAGTCTTCTTTAACTAACACACACATCCTGCGTCTCGAGCAGCGTTTCCGCCAGACGGGCGTCTCGCCGTCATTTTACGCCCTTATTCAGCTCGCCCTGAACTCGAGCTGAGGGCGTCCAAAAATCGCTTGAAATGACAAAAAGGACAAGGACATCCCTCTGTTGGAGGGGCAAAGGAGTCTGGTGGGATTATTTAGTAGTATTAACAATCCCCTTTCAATCACATTAGTATGCATGAAAAGTGACAGGTGACACGCCCCCAATTATGCAAATGAGCTAAGTATTACCGCGCAAGCCGGTTGGTGACGCTGGGGAAGGACCCCTCTGATGATTTTGTTTTGGAGTATTTCAACTCTACATGCGGGGTTTTTCAGACATCCTTGCGGGTGCCTCTGACTAGTTATTTTCTGCTACCAAGATACTTTAAGATACACCTTGATGTACGCAACACTTAAAAGGCGAGACACGGCAGGCAAAAACATCGTTTTTCAAGTACTGGTCAATTTTGAGATTTTGTGCTATTTTGATTCCATAACATGTTTTCTTTCAGGCTTTTGGAAGGAAAACGTACAAAATACACATTTAAGTGTTTATTTTACTATAGTTTGTCTATTTGCGTCTATAGATTTCTCCTAAATTCACCAAAAGTTAGCATTCTAACGTAACATAAAGTACCGTGACCGCTGTGTGCACCATGTCAACAGAGATATCGTTGGAAAGCTCCGTCTCTCCTGCACAATCTCATCGGATCCAAATATGGTCATTTCCTTTGTATCAGCAACCAATCGTGAAAGCACAAAGGGGTCTTAAACCAAGAAACGAAATCTCATTGGCTGGTGTCAATTTCTGACAACGTGATTCGTTCAGATGCGTCACGTGGTGTGCTAAAACACTTCCTGTTTAGCTTTCCGCTAGAAATTGAAATCTCAAAATCGCAAAAGAACGGCGAAAAAAACGTTCACAGAGAAGACGACAACAATTGTCTCTTGCACGAAGCAAGGTTATACAAAAAACAAATGACCCCGAACATGAAACACCTTCACGGAGTGCGTCGATGCGCGAGCTGTCATCCAGAGAACAGGAGGGTTTAGCTAGCGCCTCACTGCAATCTTTAAAGGTCGTTTTCTCAAAATGAGTTTTTTCTCCTACTCTGAGTTCGAAATTTCAACTTCAGAAGCACGTAGAGACACCAAACCTTCCAGTTATATTCCTATCAATATTATGAAGGCTTTTACAGAAGGGTTTGTTCATATATAATTCATAGCCTGAATTATACAACATTGTATACCTAAAAACATGGCGAAAATGGATATTTTAGGGCTGTTGACAGTATTTTCTGATTTATTGAGTGATAAAAAGAGATATCCAATATCCCTTCTGTAAAAGCCTTAGATACTAATATGACTACAAAATGAAACAAGAATTTGGAACCTGGCTTTATCCAAAGTTCAGATTTCGATTCCTGAAATGTGTTAAAATATGTGCATATTTAATGAGATAATGGCTAATTTGCATATTTAAACATGCTATTTCAGAAAACTTGTAATACAAAAGACAATTGCCTTATTGTAAGACATTAACTGGAGAAATTTCTAGCTGATACCTTTAAGTTAAAAAAATTACCCTATTCACCTGGGGTGTCTCGCCTTAATGTTAACTAAGAAGCATGCATACAAACAATATTAAAGCGATATAGCAGCAGGTATATATTACACAGTTATTAACGGCATATATATATATTGGACATAGTTGGTATTTAACAACAAGGGGTGTTATAGTCTTCTTTAACTAACACACACATCCTGCGTCTCGAGCAGCGTTTCCGCCAGACGGGCGTCTCGCCGTCATTTTACGCCCTTATTCAGCTCGCCCTGAACTCGAGCTGAGGGCGTCCAAAAATCGCTTGAAATGACAAAAAGGACAAGGACATCCCTCTGTTGGAGGGGCAAAGGAGTCTGGTGGGATTATTTAGTAGTATTAACAATCCCCTTTCAATCACATTAGTATGCATGAAAAGTGACAGGTGACACGCCCCCAATTATGCAAATGAGCTAAGTATTACCGCGCAAGCCGGTTGGTGACGCTGGGGAAGGACCCCTCTGATGATTTTGTTTTGGAGTATTTCAACTCTACATGCGGGGTTTTTCAGACATCCTTGCGGGTGCCTCTGACTAGTTATTTTCTGCTACCAAGATACTTTAAGATACACCTTGATGTACGCAACACTTAACAAAGGGTATAATATGAAGTACTTGGTAAGGAATGGGGTTTTCTTTGCTTTAGAACTGGGTAAAATATTCATTAATTTGTAATGAATTGAGTTTCTTTCTTTTGATTTTCAACATACTATTTGTACACAAATGACTTTTCCATATTTCTGATAAACTATACTTTTTGACTTTTTCCGTAAAATCTTGACACACTATTACTTATTCTTAAATTTGACCTATTGCTGCTTGGTTGGAAATGATAGATGAAAAAGCTACAACGCTTGAAGAACTTTTTTAAACACTTTCAATTCTATAAATGACTCCCCCCATTCAACGCAATAACTCCCACCCTCCACTCAGCAAATCATCTAACACTAAGGACCCCACTAAGACGACCGTTGTAAACTAGCCATGGATCTGTGAAAAACCAAGACTCCCCCCGCGAGTTGCAGCCAGGAACAAACTCCTGGACTACCATCATCACAACCATTTTGGACACCCGAATCTTGCAGTACTACTGCTGCTGATGTTACTCCTGGGGCCAAGACGTCTCTGTTTATGGACACAGTGAAATCGGTGTTGGTTGATATTGTGGAGAGGGTGATACATCGGTACAGAGAGGAAATCTGCAACGGGTGCCGAGTCAGTCACCCCGGCCAGAGGCAACACGATTTTCTGAATGACATGCCCGATTTTTTCTTCAGAAACAATTACAATGCGTTAATGAAAAGACTCTGGCTCACCACTTCATTACTGAGATCGACCAGACTCTTATTGATAAAGACATTTTCACGGATGATTGGAGGCTCCAAGGCGCTTCGGAGGCTTTTCTTCACAATCTCAAAAATTGCAGACGCCTCAAGGAGAGACTTGAAAAGATCCATGCCGAGTTGGATGGAGAAGAAGAAGACTAATAACCAGCAGTTGACTGAAGCCAGGGATTTGTTTTTTGATACATTGACTTTTTTCTTTAAAGTAAAATAAAAATGGGAAACTACTATGCAAAACGCTCTGTATATATTGATCATAATGTAGTCAATACCATTTTAATAAGTGTGGTGATGAGGACGATTGAAAACAGAATGAGTAGTGACCCCTGTGTAAAAAGAATTTGCATAATTGGGGGCGTGTCACCTGTCACTTTCCATGCATACTAATGTGATTGAAAGGGGATTGTTAATACTACTTTCCTGTGACGGAAAGTGTACTGCGGGCGAGCCTTGGCGGGGGGTGCTAGTGGAGCACACGCGTGAACTACGAGCGCCGGAGCCTCGCAGCGGCGAAACTGAGGCTCCGTGAATTCCCATCACTAATACGTAAGAGATAGTATCTCTAAGGGACAGCTCAATTCAAAATTCAAGTCAGGTTACATCTAACTCAGAGAATTAAAGATGTATTTCAACAGATTAAGTGGAAACCTGGACACACAAATAAAGAATGATTTTTTTAGTAGTAGTTTAAAGTGGACCTATCATGCTATATTTGATTTTGGGTCCTTAGCTTGAAAAAAATAAGAAAAGAGGAGGCGGAGCTAATGCCTGATCAGAATTCTACCGGAGATAAAGTTAAATTCTGCTGTGATAAAATGCCATCCTGTTCTAAACCACATCAAGGATTATCTCTGAAACAGTATGGAGCTCAAATGCTTTTTCTCTTGCAGGTTTATCACAGGGTGAGTTCCTTTTTACTTCCTGCTTTTTAAACACATGTGCTCGACAGCACAGGTTAGCTCTGAGTGTTAGCGAGGCTTGCTAATGTAAACAAAGACGTCCAAAACACGGCAGGCATTGTTTCTGATAGCAACTTTCTGTGGGTCCGCCGACGTCAGTTCGGATGGAATCTGTATCCGCTCGTTGTTCCCCGTTTTTAAAAGATTTGGGTACGGAGGAAAAGAGAGAGGGTTTTATTTTCTGACGCTGCGTGAGTTCCCCGACGCACCGGGGACATATTGGTGATTTATAAAAGACATCACAAAGTGCATTTTGCATAATAGGTCCCCTTTAAATGATAGAAGATTAAATAGTTTATCCATCTGTAAGCAAGGTATCCACTGCTAACACTGAACACCTGAAATATTGGTATATAGTTTTGTTGTTGCATTTTCAAAGACTTCACCTCCACATGTTGACGAAGGATTCATCTAAACTTCATTTTGGACATTTAAGACTCCGAGAACAGGAAGAAGACATGAGGAGAGGATTCACTCTTCATTATCGTGCTATTTAAAACACATTTAGAAGAAGAAGAAGAAGAAGAAGAAGAAGAAGAAGAAGAAGAAGAAGAAGAAGAAGAAGAAGAAGAAGAAGAAGAAGAAGAAGAAGAAGAAGAAGAAGAAGAAGAAGAAGAAGAAGAAGAAGAAGAAGAAGAAGAAGAAGAAGAAGAAGAAGAAGAAGAAGAAGAAGAAGAAGAAGAAGAAGACAGTCGGAGAGGAATCCCCGACGCTGCACTCAGCGAGCCGTGAGGAATGTGAACGCTGCATAATTCATTCAGTCAAAGAGAGTCTACAGAGTGAAGCACCGGCAGCATCCGGATCCGTCTATTTAAAGAAAACACAAACAGAGAATCTTCAGACACCGCACAGAGCCCATCTGATGGTTTATATGATATCACATGTGAATTATTTTGCTAATCAATGAGAGTTTAAGTCGTTTTTCACAGTAAAATGTCAGAACATTTCCCTTTTAACCGAAATAATCTGGAGATTTGATGCTTTTTCTCTGTTTTATATCATATGAAAGTGAATATCTGACAAAACAAGACATCAACTTTTCTCTGTTTTCTGGCGTTTTATAGACAAACTGAACCATCCAGAAAATACATCATAATGAGAATAGTGAGTTAAAGCCCCACTAAAAGTAAAGAAATGCATGCAGCCCCTCATGCTATAATCATGTGTATTTTCACACCTCCTTTTCCCCTCTCTCTCCAAGTGAGGTTCTTACCCTCATTACCTCTGCCCGCCCTACCACCTGTCCTCTGGACCCCATCCCTTCAAACCTCCTTCAGACTATCGCTCCTGATATTCTACCGTTTCTCACCCAGTTCATCAACACTTCTCTAACTTCTGGTCACTTTCCAAACAGTCTCAAGGAGGCAAGAGTAAACCCTCTCCTAAAGAAACCCACTCTCAACCCGTCCGATGTTATAAACTACAGGCCTGTGTCTCTCCTCCCGTTCCTGTCTAAAACACTTGAACGCGCTGTCTTTAAACAACTCTCCTGTTATCTCCATCAGAACAACCTTCTGGATCCGCACCAGTCTGGTTTCAAGGCAGGTCACTCCACAGAAACGGCCCTCCTTGCTGTCACTGAGGAACTGCACACTGCCAAAGCAGCATCCCTCTCCTCTGTCATCATCCTGTTGGACCTGTCAGCTGCATTCGACACGGTGAACCATCAGATCCTCCTTCGCACTCTCCAAGAACTTGGAGTTTCAGGCTCTGCACTTTCCCTCCTCGCCTCATACCTCAAAGACCGTACCTACAGGGTAACTTGGAGAGGGTCGGAGTCCGACCCTTGTCAATTAACTACAGGGGTCCCTCAGGGCTCTGTTCTTGGTCCCCTTCTCTTCTCCTTGTACACAAACTTGCTCGGATCTGTCATTAGCCCGCATGGTTTTTCATACCACTGCTATGCTGACGACACCCAATTAATTCTGTCCTTTCCCCGCTCAGAGACCCAGGTCGTCGCACGCATCTCTGCTTGTCTAGCTGACATCTCTCAGTGGATGTCTGCTCATCACCTCAAGCTCAACCTTGACAAGACTGAACTGCTTTTGCTTCCGGGAAAAGATTGTCCCTCTCTTGACCTGACGATCAACATCGGCACCTCTGTTGTTTCCCCGACTCAGACTGCAAGGAATCTGGGTGTGACCCTAGATAACAACCTGTCCTTCACTGCAAACATCGCTGCTACAACCCGTTGCTGCAGATACACGCTTTACAACATCAGGAGGATACGTCCCCAGCTGACCCAGAAAGCGACACAGGTTCTGGTCCAGGCTCTCGTCATCTCACGCCTAGACTACTGCAACTCCCTCCTGGCTGGTCTACCTGCATGTGCCATCCGACCTCTGCAGCTCATCCAGAATGCAGCGGCTCGTCTGGTCTTCAACCTTCCTAAATGTCCCCCCCCCCACTCCGCTCCTCCGCTCCCTTCACTGGCTCCCGGTAACTGCTAGAATCCACTTCAAGACACTGGTACTTGCGTACCATGCTGCGAATGGATCTGGCCCTTCCTACATCCAGGACATGGTTAAACTGTACACCCCAGCACGTGCACTCCGCTCTGCATCAGCCAAACGGCTCGCTGCACCCTCCCTGCGAGGGGGACCCAAGTTCCCATCAGCAGAAACACGTGGGTTTGCTATCCTGGCTCCAAGATGGTGGAATGAGCTCCCCATTGACATCAGGACGGCAGAAAGCTTACACACCTTCCAGACTGAAAACTCATCTCTTTCGACTCCACTTCCAGCCATAGAATTACTAACAAAGCACTTATATACTAACAAAGGACTGGCTCCTCTAAAGCCAGCTGAGTAGCACTTGAAATGTTTGGCTCTATGAAACCTGATGTACTTTATGATTCTGTTTTCTTCAAGTTTGTATTTTGTTGGTCGAACGCACTTATTGTAAGTCGCTTTGGATAAAAGTGTCAGCTAAATGCAATGTAATGTAATATAGTTGTATGTTTTCGAGGAAAAATCTGTAATATTTCCACGACTGTTGCTATTTTTTGGCCAAATCCACCTGGCTCTATCCTTTTCAAATGTGTTCAGATTATCACATTTGTTATCAAGGTTGGAAGAGATAATGGTGCTTGCATCCCTACTGTATTAAATAGGGTAAAAATACAACAGCCAAATGAAACACACGGGCACATATATCCTGTTAGTCTGGATAAAAGGTTTCCACTACAACGCCAGGGAGGGATACATTCTCTGGAGGGTTCCAGACGTCTGCAGCGTCGGCGGTCTGTTTGCCAGGAAACAAAGCGAGAGGAGAATCTGAGACAGTGCCGCCTCGACTTCTGTCTGCCAACAACACAACGTCTCTGAGAGCCAGAACTCTGCTGAGTGACTAACATGCAGACAGGAGGACAGAAATACAACCATGGGTTTGACGGCTCACAAAAGGCAGAGTCTCTTGTGTGAGCTTACTGAGTTGGAAAAGGTGACGTTGAAATTAAGCAACGTGTGAAATATGGAGATGTGAAGCTTTGTGTTGCACTGCATGATCGTAAATTGAATATTTGTTGAGTTGTTGAGACATTTGAAGACGTGACCTTGCGTTGAGGGGAAAAACCCAAGCATTTTACACGCACAAAATAATCCAATCGTTTGCCTTTCTTGAGAAAAATGGCAATATCCCGACTGAGCTAGTGAAGAAGAAGAAGAAGAAGAAGAAGAAGAAGAAGAAGAAGAAGAAGAAGAAGAAGAAGAAGAAGAAGAAGAAGAAGAAGAAGAAAGAAGAAGAAGAAGAAGAAGAAAAGAAGAAGAAAAAAGAAGAAGAAGAAGAAGAAGAAGAAGAGAAGAATAGAAGAAGAAAGAAGAAGAAGAAGAAGAAGAAGAAGAAGAAGAAGAAGAAGAAGAAGAAGAAGAAGAAGAAGAAGAAGAAGAAGAAGAAGAAGAAGAAGAAGCATTCACATGAAGGCATTTTTGGGGTTTTCTGATCAATTGGAAAAAAGTCAAATTGCACCAATCAGAACGATCCTGTGACTGAAAATAAATAATGAACCAGTTGTTATTAATCATAACATGTAAAGATGACTGAAAATAGGACTGAATGCATCGGCTTAGTGTTCACAGACGGAGAGACTTCTCTCTGGCTTTTTCTCCCTAACGATAGAATGCTGGTTGCTATAGACGCCGGGCTGAGCTGCGATCTGATTGGATAGTGGAGTCGACCCCCGGGGGCAGACAGCCAATCAGAGGTGGAGTTAGAGAGGGCTCAACCTGTATGGAGACATGCCCCTTAACACACACACACGAAAAACACTGCATCTAGTGTTGCTTTAAGGTTAATAAAAAATAGTAAAATATGAGATTAAAACTGAATTATTGTTTGCTATAATTCAGAGAAAACAGAACAACGCTCCATTAACTTTCATTAATACAGATATAAGCTTCTGTTTTGTGGTTAAAAAATAAACAAAAATAAAATTAATTTGCTCTGATTGGTTAGCTGGCCTGCTCTGTTGTGATTGGTCAACCACTCAGAGATGTCCCGCCCCTTAGCCTATCACGTACAATGTGTTGGCCAATAGGAGCGCGAGTGTTCAATAGGGATGTCACCGTGTTCTGGAAGTAAACAAATGAGTCCAATGGAGGCGATTCGTGGAGCATTCAAATATATAAAAATGGCTACTACTTCACAGCAAAGGGAAAACCCCCAAAAAGCAGAATAGGACCCCAATAAAGGAACGTTTATTAATACTTGAGAAAGTCTCCGCGAGTTACGAGCCCTAATAGTCGTTAAGTCTCAACTCGCAAATGAACAAAACTGAGTTAAGAATCAACGCTCTCCAGATAATGTGTACAGTTACCGATATGGCGGCACACCCTAGTGTTACAGTCATCATACCGTGTTCTTGCACCCTACTGACAACAGCTGTGATGGTGTGGGAGACAAAGGTGCTAACAGGAGCACCTACAAGTTCATTCCTAAAAGAGCACTTGTGGACCAATCGCACTTTTTTCGCAAAATATGTGAAAACGTCATTTGTTGCTGGGGACGTTAAAGTGAGCGTAAAGCTAGCATTATTACAACATTTAGCAATCGCACAGGAAACACGATATGAAAGACCCTGTGAGTTTATATAACAACCTTCACAGACTGGGAAGGTGCATGACTTGAGTGAACTGATGATACGTTATGAATGATCAATTAAAATGTGCCTATAGAGCGGTGAAGCCCCTCCCCTTCCTCCATGGGACCTTATTTCAGAAAGATTATTGAAGTCAATGGAGAGAGAAAGATTATCTCTTGATCCCGTTTGAATTGTGCCACGAATTACACACATGATGTTTGTCAATTTAAAAAGATAATTTTGCAAGTCAAAACAATTAAAATGTGTCGTAAAACTGTGAAGTTACACTTTTGTTTGTGTGAAACGCTCAATGAACTACATCTCTGGTCTCAGACGGATCTCTGGTCTCAGACGGGAAGCAAAGAACGAGCTAGAGGTATGATTACTATGATAACAACCTGGTACTAGCTCATCCAGAATGCAGCGGCTCGTCTGGTCTTCAACCTTCCTAAATGTTCCCACACCACTCCGCTCCTCCGCTCCCTTCACTGGCTCCCGGTAACTGCTAGAATCCACTTCAAGACACTGGTACTTGCGTACCATGCTGCGAATGGATCTGGCCCTTCCTACATCCAGGACATGGTTAAACCGTACACCCCAGCACGTGCACTCCGCTCTGCATCAGCCAAACGACTCGCTGCACCCTCGCTGCGAGGGGGACCCAAGTTCCCATCAGCAGAAACACGTGGGTTTGCTATCCTGGCTCCAAGATGGTGGAATGAGCTCCCCATTGACATCAGGACAGCAGAAAGCTTACACACCTTCCAGACTGAAAACTCATCTCTTTCGACTCCACTTCCAGCCATAGAATTACTAACAAAGCACTTATATACTAACAAAGGACTGGCTTATCTAAAGCCAGCTGAGTAGCACTTGAAATGTTTGGCTCTATGAAACCTGATGTACTTTATGGTTCTGTTTTCTTCAAGGCTGTGTCTTCCTGGTCGTATGTACTTATTGTAAGTCGCTTTGGATAAAAGCGTCAGCTAAATGCAATGTAATGTAATGTAATGTGATGTAATGTAATGTGATGTGATGTAATGTAATGTGATGTGATGTAATGTAATGTGATGTACTAAGCACACAGGCATCTTGTTAAAGTTAATTTATTTTAGCTATCTCTTATATTTAGTGGAGGGAATAAATCAGTTATGACATCACTTACTCTGGGATTTGTAGTCTTTCTAGTTGCGTATTTTTCATAGTCTTATATTTCAACAGTTTTACGACAAACTGTGACTTTTTTGACACGAAAATTATCTTTTAAATTGACAAACATCATGTGTGTAATTCGTGTCACAATTCAAACGGGATCGAAAGATTGACTTCAATACATAATCTTTCCGAAATAATGTCCCATGGGGCGGAAGTAGAAGGGCGGGACTTCGCCTCTATGTTAATAAAATATTAGCTTTAAAACATTAGGAGGTCCATCCTGACTAAACTCCCTCAACAGCAGTGTAATACTCAACATAATACTACACTAACATTAACTTATTATTTTGTTTTTCTCCGACATTTTGACCCAGAATGTTATGTTTAACTAATTGATTACTTAAAAATACTTTATATATGAATGAAGGTGTTGTTCATCATCACTGTGGGTCTTCTTCGCTTCATATATGTAGACAGTAGTTAGCAAAAAGCATATTCTTCTGCATCTTTTCTCATGTTGTTTGATAGGGCTGTACCCGAATATCCAAATATTTGTTCGCTGGAGTACTATTCGGGTTTCAATCTTGTTATTCGGATATTTCGTTTTGTTTGATTTTTCCCCGTTTTTTCTTCAAATAGAATTTATTGAAATCTCCAATATCACCGTAAGAGCTTGTTGGGGGGTGCTAACACTTAACCATACATGTTATCGCTTACTTTCTCAGTCTTTATATGTAGTAAAAGCATGTCCATAAATAGTAAGCAAAGCCAAATGACACTTAAGACACAACTGCAACGAAAGGAACAAACACAATGCGATATCCTTTTCAATTTCAAAGAACACAAATTGGGTTAATAACTATAAAACAACAATACTGTAGAATAACAAAATGCGGGCCGAATATTCGAATATTCGCTGCCGATTACTACCGAATATCCGGAGCCCGAAAAATGGTATTCGGGACAGCCCTATTGTATGATCACTCCACGATATAAATTCCTGTGGAAGACTTGTGAAATCAATCGATCACATGACTGATACTAGGGCTGCTCAATTAATCTCATTTTAATCGCGATTACGATTATGGCAACGATTACGAAAACAAAGTAATTTTGGGTTTTTCAGTTGAAAACTTAAAGTTCATGGTAATCAACTGTTAAAAAAAAAAATTAATAATCGCAATTACAATTATTGACCCAAAAAATCGAGATTATGATTTGAAACCATAATCAGCCCTAACTGATACACCATATTGTTATGTTAGCTTCTGTTGTGACTGATTTCAGGGCACCAGCCAACATTATAGGATTACATTAGATTAAGAGGTAACATAATATATCTGGTTTTATTTCCATCTCAAATTATAGAGGTCATTTTATCTGAGCAACACAAATAAATGCTCACATGTAAAGATATAAGCATTTCCTGCTCATTATGACGACAGAAAGGAGCATGAATAACAGCCACCCATATGTATGTCTAATCTAAGCAGCATGCAGACAACAGGGGTTTACCTGTGATCAGCAGCTGTGTCCATATGAGACCCAAGAACAGAAACATGGTGAAGAACCCTCCTCTTCCTCTTCTGTGGTTCATGCTCCCGTCCTTTCTGCAGCTCACACTGAAATAAATCTGCTCCTGCAGCTTCTTCTCTCTGTGCTGTTAGTACGCATCAACATCAAGGAGGTGTGTATGTCCGTGCATGTATGGCTGCAGCATGAGGGAGAGCTCCGGAGATCCGCTCCACAAACACCGACCCCTGTGACGCTCCTTCCCCGCCCTGAGGTGCCCCTTCAGCGGCCTGACGAGAGGAGGAAGAGCCGCCGATCAGCCGCGGAGCTCCGGGAGAAACAGAGGGGGTTTTTTGTTAACATGTGATGTTCAGGGAGGGAAGGGGTGTGAGGAGGAGCAGGTGGAGGCTGGGGGAGATGGAGAGAGAGAGGGAGGGAGGGGAGGAGAAAAGGGAGGGGAGGAGGAAGAAGATGAATACACAAATATAATAAAAAATTATTTTTACTTTATTTTCGTGTATTATTATTTTTTAATATGTCAGTGAAATACTTTGATCTAGATCTAAACTGCTGATTTGATTTGTTTTAGTTGGATCAACGACTAAAATAGCTTATTACAATGTAAAGCACATATTTAGTTACATGTATTGATTTGCTGTCTGTCAATTCAATGCTTTAATCCAGACCTAAACTACTGTTTTATTGACTTTTATTATATATATATGTATGTATGTAGATCCCCTTTAGCAACTAAGATAGCACATAATACTGTAAAAACAAATATTACAATAAAATCAAACGCAAAAGGAAAATAAATACTTAAAAAATACATATAAATTATAGAAATACTAACTAATATTTGACAATTTTAAGTAAAAACTGTCTAAAATCTCAAAATAATAGTAAAAATAATAATAAAAAACGGCAAATACATTTAAATTAAATCAAATAAAGGATGCCTTAAATGTATTAGCTTATCAATTAGTTATAGAACTATACATTATTATAGAAAACTATTTCTCGTTACGGTTATTATGCTAATTTAGCTACTATGCTAATGTAGCATGTTTCATTAGCATGCTAATAACCGTTACCTCGTTTTTCTGTCAAGTCAAAGTTTAGAGTGGGATAAAAATATCCGAATTAACGTCCATCTCTGGCTAGAATATAGCCAGAGATGGAGTACTCGAGTCCTGGACTCGGACTCGAGTCGGACTCAAGTGCCGATTTTCAGGACTCGTGAATTGACTCGGACTCGCACACTGATTGACGCGACTCGGACTCGGACTCGTGAATTCTCACGCACGATGACTTGGACTTGGACTCGGACTCGGCTCGGACACAGGTAATGATGACTCAGACTCGACTCGGACACTCCTTGGGTGACTCGGACTTGGACTCGGACTCGAACACAGGTAATGGTGACTCGGACTCGACTTGGACTCTTCTTGGGTGACTCGGACTTGGACTCGGACTCGAACACAGGTAATGGTGACTCGGACTCGACTCGAACACTCCTTGGGTGACTCGGACTTGGACTCGGACTCGAACACAGGTAATGATGACTCAGACTCGACTCGGACACTCCTTGGGTGACTCGGACTTGGACTCGGACTCGAACACAGGTAATGGTGACTCGGACTCGACTTGGACTCTTCTTGGGTGACTCGGACTTGGACTCGGACTCGAACACAGGTAATGGTGACTCGGACTCGACTCGAACACTCCTTGGGTGACTCGGACTTGGACTCGGACTCGAACACAGGTAATGATGACTCAGACTCGACTCGGACACTCCTTGGGTGACTCGGACTTGGACTCGGACTCGAACACAGGTAATGGTGACTCGGACTCGACTTGGACTCTTCTTGGGTGACTCGGACTTGGACTCGGACTCGAACACAGGTAATGGTGACTCGGACTCGACTCGAACACTCCTTGGGTGACTCGGACTTGGACTCGGACTCGAACACAGGTAATGATGACTCAGACTCGACTCGGACACTCCTTGGGTGACTCGGACTTGGACTCGGACTCGAACACAGGTAATGGTGACTCGGACTCGACTTGGACTCTTCTTGGGTGACTCGGACTTGGACTCGGACTCGAACACAGGTAATGGTGACTCGGACTCGACCCGAACACTCCTTGGGTGACTCGGACTTGGACTCGGACTCGAACACAGGTAATGATGACTCAGACTCGACTCGGACACTCCTTGGGTGACTCGGACTTGGACTCGGACTCGAACACAGGTAATGGTGACTCGGACTCGACTCGAACACTCCTTGGGTGACTCGGACTTGGACTCGGACTTGGACTTGGACTCGACTACGACTCTCCCTTGGTGACTCGGACTTGGACACGGACTCGAAGAGTGGGGACTCGAGAGTGACTTGGACTCGTGAATTGGTGACTTGACTACAACACTGGATATAGTAGATACTGGATATACTAGATATCCCAATTTAGTAGCTTCAGGTAGCTGCACTTCGAAGTAGCATTAATTAGCTAATGCAAAAGTACGTACCGGTGAATGGGCCCACAACGCATGCGCAGTTAAGTTCCCCCTTAAGCCCCGCCTCCTATCTCCTGCTCCGTCAGTCAGTTGAATGGAGATAGAAATTCTAAACTCTGGATTCAGCTTTTAGTGCATTTTACAACTTTAACACCCTAATGATTAAAATAAGGGCTATAAAAGAGTTTGTGCTGTGTAGCTAAAGAAAGAGTATCCGCTGGTTTACAGACGTCTCCTAGAAAAACATCTTCTTCATGGTGAGTTTTGGAGCAGGAGAAAGACTAAACGTGTAGAGAGGTAAAGTGAAGAGGACTGCAGCGGAAAGAACAGGAGTGACCTCTGCTGGGAATACAGTGCATTTGTAAAGAAGCCTTTAAAGTTGTAATCATCCTGAAAATGAGCAGAAAGGGCGCCTTTACACCGATAGACATATTAATATAATGCATTAACAATAAGATACAATTCTGCACTCTGAGTACTTTTGTTAACCAGATAAAAAAGCATTGAAATAAAATCTAATTTTCAAAGCTAACCTGGCCAAGAAGGCAGCAACGTTACACATAACACAGACACAGTCCCTACACTGAGCACATTAGGACAGTCAGAAAGGTGCTACTTATCACTGCAAGAGCAGCTGGTGGGAAGGACTTCAGACAACTTCAACTTAAAACACGCGATAGAGACAAGTGTCCTCAGTTTGAGGCGTGACTGAAGGTCATTCCAAGACCAAGGAGCATCATGAAAAAGACTCCTTTTCCCAGCCTCAGTCCGCACGGCAGGAACCTGGAACCATATTGATTGATTGATTGATTGATTGATTGATTGATTGATTGATTGATTGATTGATTGAAAAGTTTATTAACAGCTTGTATATTGGGTACAGTACAGTACAGCTCAAAACATACAATTGTTAAGGGGAAGCAGACCAGAGAAAGACTTTCGTCTTGTTTACATCAGGGTCCCCCATTTCCAATTCATCATATCATTTAAGACATGTAAGACATATTTGACAAACAGATGGTTATTTACCATTTACATACAGGTGGTTTTTTACATACAGATTTCTTATTTACAATTTTCATTTTAGATTTCGTTCTAATACATCCTAACCGGACATTTAAGGCCAACCAAGTCTCAGATATACAGTTAGTAACAGAGTCTAAAATGCGAGTATATACATAGATGGGGGGGGGAAGCTGTCCATTGTACGACAGGTTGAGATGTGTACCATTACCGGGGCCAGTTGTGCAATGCTCTCCCCCGAAGGTGCTCTTTGAGAGAGGCTTTGAAGGTAAGTAAGTACACATCGCACTGGATCCAACCCGATATCACGGCAAGACGTGAACATGTGACGATTGTATGTTTTGAGCTGTACTGTACTGTACCCAATATACAAGCTGTTAATACACTTTTCAATCAATCAATCAATCACGATTTTGTCCCTTCAAACGTCTGTTGACTGGATCTGAGGTTGTGAGAGTCACAAACTGGAGCACATCTGGCACATATGTAGAGTGGAAGCTTTCCTAAAATGGCTTTATACATTAATAAACACCTACACATAGTAAGCAAGGACCATCCAGTTAGGCTGTTCAGGGTGCAAGGATGAGTCCTACAGGGTGCATTTGATATAACGCAGTGCAGTATGGAAGAGTGGGTCCAGTTTGAAGTGTTAATTTGATGTTACTGTTGTTCTTACTTTGAGTATGTTTCCATTATAGTTCTATATATATCTTCAAAATAGCTTTTTTTGAATTCTTATCCTCCATAAGGAAGGTGGTGGTGAAGTCCATATAGGGGCTTGGCTTGGCAACTGGAAGGTCACCAGTTCAAGTCCCGGAAAGACCAAGTGCTACCGAGGTGTCCCGAGCAAGGCACGGTTCCCTACACTGCTCCCCGGGCGCCTTACTGCTCCTAACACATGGATGGGTCAAATGCAGAGAACCCGCTGTGTGACATAGTTCCTGTGCTACGTAACGACAAAATGTTGAATCTTCAATCTTCTTCAATGACTTGGATAATGAGGTATGAGAGTATTCTCCTGTATTCCGAGTCATTTCCTGTAAACTGTGTTCAAGTGGAAGCATGCCCCAACATATCTCCGCCACACAACACACCACACACACACACACACACACACACACACACACACACACACACACACACACACACACACACACACACACACACCACACACACACACACACATTTCACAAGAAGGGATTTTTCCAGGAAAGCGAAACTCTCCATCTCCCCGTTGGAGGAGGAGAGTGGCTGTGTAATACTTTTAGAAGATGTGTAAATGATTACTGTGTAAGGACACAACCCTTACTGCTGCTTTGTGGTTCTTTTGTTGTTGTACATGTTCTACTAGAAACGGTGTATGTATGTAGTGGAGTATAATATAATTGCAGACAAAAGTAAATTACATTAAAACAAATAATAAAGTCAATAAATGTATTTAATTGATATAAGTATTGCTGTTTGAATGCCTTCGTCACTTCGATGTTGCAGCTGGTTTTAATGTCTTAATTAATTGTATTATATGATGTGTAATTACATTTTCTAATATTAATAATATAAATAATTGTTTACTTTATAATCAACATCATCATTATTGTACAAATAATACATTTAGTACAAATGCTCCCCCTCTGCCCTACTTTTCGTTTCTCGGAAATCCTAACCACGACTCCTCCTCCTTACTGTAAGCCTCCGCCCCTTATTGGTTTTCCTTAAAAACCGCTTCACCGCAGATCCCTCCTCACTGTGCGTCGCCGGTGTTGTTGTGTTTTCACGCTTTTAAAAAACAAATTGAAAGTATTTTGGTTTCATTGAAATAGCCATCGAACATGGCTCGAGTCAACATTTGCGTCAAACGGCTTCTGACCATCTTCAACATCTTCTTTGCGGTAAGTTTGAGTAATAACCTCAAAAAAGTGGCCGGATCTCTGGAATAGAAACTGCGTAGTTTCGGTTTAAAACGTAATTTTAACTCTTAAACCGGCTAATAATGTGTGTTTTATTGAACTAATGTATTGTATTTAATTCTGTAACAATCATGGGTCAAATCCTATTTCCGTTCATTGACTTTTGACTCTTATAAGTTTACTTTTTACACGAGTGCCATACTCCATTAACATTTCAATATATTTGTGTAATAAAGTGCATTTATTCCTCCTCCATTTGACTTACAACTTGTAAAAACAATTAAATATAATACATTACTAACTCTCCAAAGGTTCGGCTTTAATACATTTTAGATTATTTAAAGCTATGTGTTTCCTCTCTCTCTCTGTGTGGTTGTGTGTGTGTGTTTATAATGTGATCAATAACCTCCTGGATAAATATCAGAGTCTGTTTGGTGACTTAGAAACAACAACAACAACAACAACAAAGCATCAATATTTTATTATGAAATTTAAAATCACTGTTTCTTCATTATGTGTTTTTATATAAAATAAGCGATGAACCACGTGGTGCTTTTAAAGGTGTATCTGTGTTTAACCAGTAAAAACCAAACTTTACTTGCTTTATTGTGTAATTTTAATAATTGTTTGGCAATTAAATACATGTTCTGTCTGTTGTTAGGTAAACAAGCACGGAAGTAAAAGTTTAAACTATAAAATAATAGATTTTATTTGTTATGAAAGTGTCTTAAAGGGTTAAATAAAACGGATGTATTCCTCTCCTACTGAGGTGTATATCAGTATGTCGTGTCTCTACTTTAAAGAGTCCTCTCCAGCTGATGTTCAGGTGTATATCAGTATGTAGTGTCTCTACTTTAAAGAGTCCTCTCCTCCTGATGTTCAGGTGTATATCAGTATGTAGTGACTCTACTTTAAAGAGTCCTCTCCTGCTGATGTTCAGGTGTATATCAGTATGTAGTGTCTCTACTTTAAAGAGTCCTCTCCTGCTGATGTTCAGGTGTATATCAGTATGTAGTGTCTCTACTTTAAAGAGTCCTCTCCTGCTGATGTTCAGGTGTATATCAGTATGTAGTGTCTCTACTTTAAAGAGTCCTCTCCTGCTGATGTTCAGGTGTATATCAGTATGTAGTGTCTCTACTTTAAAGAGTCCTCTCCTGCTGATGTTCAGGTGTATATCAGTATGTAGTGTCTCTACTTTAAAGAGTCCTCTCCTGCTGATGTTCAGGTGTATATCAGTATGTAGTGTCTCTACTTTAAAGAGTCCTCTCCTGCTGATGTTCAGGTGTATATCAGTATGTAGTGTCTCTACTTTAAAGAGTCCTCTCCTGCTGATGTTCAGGTGTATATCAGTATGTAGTGTCTCTACTTTAAAGAGTCCTCTCCTGCTGATGTTCATGTGTTTATCAGTGTGTAGTGTCTCTACTTTAAAGAGTCCTCTCCTGCTGATGTTCAGGTGTATATCAGTATGTAGTGTCTCTACTTTAAAGAGTCCTCTCCTGCTGATGTTCAGGTGTATATCAGTATGTAGTGTCTCTACTTTAAAGAGTCCTCTCCTGCTGATGTTCAGGTGTATATCAGTATGTAGTGTCTCTACTTTAAAGAGTCCTCTCCTGCTGATGTTCAGGTGTATATCAGTATGTAGTGTCTCTACTTTAAAGAGTCCTCTCCTGCTGATGTCAGCTGTATATCAGTATGTAGTGTCTCTACTTTAAAGAGTCCTCTCCTGCTGATGATCAGGTGTATATCAGTATGTAGTGTCTCTACTTTAAAGAGTCCTCTCCTGCTGATGTTCAGGTGTATATCAGTATGTAGTGTCTCTACTTTAAAGAGTCCTCTCCTGCTGATGTTCAGGTGTATATCAGTATGTAGTGTCTCTACTTTAAAGAGTCCTCTCCTGCTGATGTTCAGGTGTATATCAGTATGTAGTGTCTCTACTTTAAAGAGTCCTCTCCTGCTGATGTTCAGGTGTATATCAGTATGTAGTGTCTCTACTTTAAAGAGTCCCCTCCTGCTGATATTCAGGTGTATATCAGTATGTAGTGTCTCTACTTTAAAGAGTCCTCTCCTGCTGATGTTCAGGTGTATATCAGTATGTAGTGTCTCTACTTTAAAGAGTCCCCTCCTGCTGATATTCAGGTGTATATCAGTATGTAGTGTCTCTACTTTAAAGAGTCCCCTCCTGCTGATATTCAGGTGTATATCAGTATGTAGTGTCTCTACTTTAAAGAGTCCTCTCCTGCTGATGTCAGGTGTATATCGTGTCTCTACTTTAAAGAGTCCTCTCTCTGTATGTGTCTGTTTTGTGTGTCTCCACCTGGTTACCAGTCAGTCGGCAAAACAACAATGAAATCTAATAGTTTACAGATCGACGTGTTTTTTGAAACCATGTCAGGAAGTGAAGTTGTGGTTTGCTTCTCATTTCAATATTGGCCTCAATGAGAACAGCGTTTCATAACAAAACAGGAAGTAACAGCTTTCCTGTCGCGGTGTTGTTTTGCACGGTGAAGATTAGACTCTCAATAACTCTGGATTAGTGTTTCAGGTTTTAGACATGAATTTAAATAATCAGATACAGACGGTAGAAATGATATTTAAAGGACTAACACGGCTGAATGACCTTAAACATGACTTGGACTCTCTGTACTATTACATATTTATATTTAAGTTGTGTCTGGTTTTTAAGGTTTTAAAGCCACAGAGTTCCTGCTGTTGTGACTCAGATATTATTAACATGCTGTTCTCAAACATCTGATGAAGTTAAACGAACAAGGACGTTTGAAACGGCTTGAAAAATGCGGTCTGATGGAAAAACTCTGATAGAAAATGACCTTAAAAATTACAAGGACTTGATAAGATAAGGGGAACTTAAAATGAATTACTTTAAAATAACATTTCATTAGGGCAATTTGGACATTTTATTACCTTAAGAGATTATATAACGGTATAATGTACAGCATACAGAAAAGAAACTCAACATGCAAAGAAATGGATCAGAGAAAACCACAATTAAAATTATACTTTGTTTTGTTTCAGATTATCGGCGGTCTCATCATCGCTTTCGCATTCCTCGGGCAGACACTGAGCTCCAGCCATGGAGGAAGAGAGGTAAGCATATCAGAATGTAGTTTCTCTACTTTAAAGAGTCCTCTCCTGCTGATGTTCAGGTGTATATCAGAATGTAGTTTCTCTACTTTAAAGAGTCCTCTCCTGCTGATGTTCAGGTGTATATCAGTATGTAGTGTCTACTTTAAAGAGTCCTCTCCTGCTGATGTTCAGGTGTATATCAGTATGTAGTGTCTCTACTTTAAAGAGTTCTCTCCTGCTGATGTTCAGGTGTATATCAGTATGTAGTGTCTCTACTTTAAAGAGTCCTCTCCTGCTGATGTTCAGGTGTATATCAGTATGTAGTGTCTCTACTTTAAAGAGTCCTCTCCTGCTGATGTTCAGGTGTATATCAGTATGTAGTGTCTCTACTTTAAAGAGTCCTCTCCTGCTGATGTTCAGGTGTATATCAGTGTGTAGTGTCTCTACTTTAAAGAGTCCTCTCTGTCTTCAGGTCGAGGGTCGGGACACTGGCCTGATCGCGCTGTATCTGTTTGGATCCGTAACCATGGTCATCGCTGTGGTGGGAGCCTATGGTTCTCACAAGGAGAACAAAGGCTGCCTGATCGCTGTGAGTATAAATAATAATAAAATCAAATATATAAAACGCTCTGTTGAAACGGCACAGCTGTTCCACTTACTTCCTGTATCATATTGTGTAAAGTTAGATATGGTCAGACGGAGGTATTGCACATCAGGGGCTTTCCAGTCGGTGGCAAACCTGCGGTATCTCTTCATGAAACATCTGAAGGCGCTTTCTTTCTTATTTCTTAACACATGGAGCATTATTTAAATCTGAAATCCTCTTTCGAAATCCCTTCTTCTGTGTGAAAGCGGATATGAGTTTATTTCAATAACGTGATTATGATGATATGATAACGTTACAAAATCTGCCACGCCTATTCGGGGAAAAGCACAAAAAAGTGATTTTATATCCAGTTTACTTTGTTTTAACATTGCTATTGCTTTGTGTGTCGGGGGCGGGAGATTCGTGTGATTGGTTGTTGGTCGCAAAAAATCGCCAAGCTTCAGACACGCCCAGCATCAAGGTGTAGACGTGCCGTTAAGATCCTTTATACTTGCAAGCATGACGTCTCCTCCAAAGAGCACGTCCTGTTCAGAGTGAAACGGGCTCTCTTTATAGGAGGACATCAAAGCAGATTTACATTACAACAGCATTCTGGGAGGCCAGCTGATACCCCCTCTGGCACTGTGTGCAAAACCATCACACCCTACAAGACAATGGGACATACAGAAACCCCTCAGACACAGTATGCGAAACCTCACCCCCTAAACACGTCTGTTGACCACACACACGTTTAAAGGGGACCTATCATGCAAAATGCACTTTTGTACGTCTTGTATACGTGAACGTGTGTCCCCGGTGTTCCAGGGAACTCACCAAGTGTCAGAAAACACAACCCTCTCTCTTTTCCTCCGTACCCAAATCTCTAAATACGGCGCTGCAACGGATCTGATACAGATTTGAAATATCTCTGACGTCAGGAACGAGGAGCTCCGCCTATATGGCCAACTCTCCACCTATCAGGGGAATGAGAGGTGGCATGGCAACAGCATGGCAACAGCATGGCAACAGCATGGCAACAGCATGGCAACAGCATGGCAACAGCATGGTAACAGCATGGCAACAGCATAGCAACAGCATGGCAACAGCATGGCAACAGCATGGTAACAGCATGGTAACAGCATGGCAACAACATGGTAACAGCATGGCAACAACATGGCAACAGCATGGCAACAGCATGGCAACAGCATGGCAACAGCATGGCAACAGCATGGCAACAGCATGGCAACAGCATGGTAACAGCATGGCAACAGCATAGCAACAGCATGGCAACAGCATGGCAACAGCATGGCAACAGCATGGTAACAGCATGGTAACAGCATGGCAACAACATGGTAACAGCATGGCAACAACATGGCAACAGCATGGCAACAGCATGGTAACAGCATGGCAACAACATGGCAACAGCATGGCAACAGCATGGCAACAACATGGCAACAGCATGGTAACAGCATGGTAACAGCATGGCAACAGCATGGTAACAGCATGGCAACGTGACGCTCGTGCCCCGCCCCCCTCCTTTGCAGGGGGGCGTGGTCAGCTGCAGCTCATTTGCCACAGAATCAGCCCTTGTGAAGACAGGGCTGGAATAGAGCGAAATGAGGCATGGCTAAAATGCAGGATCGGTTTTGTATTTTGAAAAAAAACTTCACAGACATGTTTTATATAGGTATGGCCCTACAACAGGGTTCCCAAACTTTGCCATGCCAAGGACCCCCATATAGCATTATCCTCTGGCGGGGACCCCCTGTTGCAATTTTTTAGTCTAACCCTTTTTAAAATGATGTGTTAACACAACCCCTCGTGTCCCTTCAGTAAGAAAAGGGCCAAACGTCATTAAAATGTTATGGATTTGGTTGAAAGAAGTCCCTTAGTTCTCCTTAACATCACTATAAATCCTCAGAAACCTCATTGACTTCTTTACAAAGGGTTCAGGTATCTGTGTGGGTCTATATTCACTGTGTTCCTGTTCTCTGCAGTTCCTGATCTGTATGGTGATTGGAAGTCTGGTCATGCTCCGCGGCGGGATCCCTGTCGCCACCGTGCGCCCCATGGTAACCACAAGATCAATATTTACTAAAAACACAGAACGTCTTGTCCTGATCATAAAGGGACAATAACAAACGTCTCAAACAGCTAGAGCTGAACAAAAGTGTTGAGTAAACAGCTCAAGGTCACATGTTAGAGTTGAAAGCCGTTATATTTCTAATTAAAAAATGTATCCACTGACAGAAATGTGTCTTTTTTTAAAAGCTTTTAAATTAATTTGTTATAAGTGAGTGAGTTTCTCCTAATGGAAGTGTGTTGGGTCGCCCATCGTAGTTTTCTGATTATTATTTTTTTATAATTGTCTTTTTATCAAGTTCTGTAAACTGTTAATATATGTTTCTAAACTCTCTGTGTGTGTTTTCTCGCAGCTGCCTGATATCCTTGAGCAGAAGTTAAGGACGGCTCTGCCTCTCGACACGGCGTCACGCCAAGACAGGAACATGGCTGAGAGCATACAGCAGGAGGTAACACACACACACACACACACACACACAGAGGGGTGTATTGTAGTCAGGTTTGAACAGGAACTAATAATAAAATCGTTGGAGTTATTGTTTTATTAGTTCTTGGCAGAAAACAGAGGATCTTCTCTTCCTGTATTACGACACACAGGTTTTATTCAAAGGTAAAATAATAAACAGGAACGTTTACGAGAAATAATCCAAGAAAAAATACTGAATTGTCGACTTGTTGCTTTGTGCTTTTAGATTAAATGAGACATGTATGAACACGTGGTTCTGTTGTCTGCGTTGCAACTTATTTGACTCGCAAACGACCTCGGCCCGGAGGTCAGGGCGTTTTAAAAGAGGAAGAACAAACTGAACAGAAACTGAAGTGACCCAGAGTCATGTTTTAATTGAGTTCCTTCAAACACTTTTTAAATGGTTTGGTACGAGGCAAATACTCTCTGATGATCTTTATAAGATATTTAAAGGGGACCTATTATTTAAAATCCTCTTCTTCATGTCTCTTCTACATCAACATGTGTCCCCTCTTCTTCATGTCTCTTCTACATCAACATGTGTCCCCTCTTCTTCATGTCTCTTCTACATCAACATGTGTCCCCTCTTCTTCATGTCTCTTCTACATCAACATGTGTCCCCTCTTCTTCATGTCTCTTCTACATCAACATGTGTCCCCTCTTCTTCATGTCTCTTCTACATCAACATGTGTCCCCTCTTCTTCATGTCTCTTCTTCATCAACATGTGTCCCCTCTTCTTCATGTCTCTTCTACATCAACATGTGTCCCCTCTTCTTCATGTCTCTTCTACATCAACATGTGTCCCCTCTTCTTCATGTCTCTTCTACATCAACATGTGTCCCCTCTTCTTCATGTCTCTTCTACATCAACATGTGTCCCCTCTTCTTTATGTCTCTTCTACATCAACATGTGTCCCCTCTTCTTCCTGTCTCTTCTACATCAACATGTGTCCCCTCTTCCTCATGTCTCTTCTACATCAACATGTGTCCCCTCTTCTTCCTGTCTCTTCTACATCAACATGTGTCCCCTCTTCCTCATGTCTCTTCTACATCAACATGTGTCCCCCTCTTCTTCATGTCTCTTCTACATCAACATGTGTCCCCTCTTCTTCATGTCTCTTCTACATCAACATGTGTCCCCTCTTCTTCATGTCTCTACATCAACATGTGTCCTCTCTTCTTCATGTCTCTACATCAACATGTGTCCCCTCTTCTTCATGTCTCTTCTACATCAACATGGGGCGTGGGGAGGGGCTCCTTATTTTCATCTAAAAGTAACAGACAGAGAATCAGCACTTTTGAAACAGGCCTGAAACAGAGGGGATTATGGGTAATGCTGCAATGATCTGTTTGGTGTTTCAGCCAATCAGAGACAGGCCAAGATGTCTCGCAGACGTAAACAACGTTTGATACTCAGATTTCTGGAGTCGTTAAACCGTTTTTTGAGGAACAGAAACATCGGTTTCCACATTTTTAACATTTTACGGGAAAACCTGCATTTTGGTTTGAGGGCGCAGACTCCCTCGAAGCACAAAACATCACAATTCTTTAAAATATATTTTGAGTTTTCTGCCTTAAGCCGTTGTGTTGGATCCCTGAGCTCCAGGAAACGCCCTGTGCGGTTCAGAGCTAAAGATAGCTGTGAATTATCTACAGAACGATCGAGAGGACTTTCCACCGCAGAGACAAACAGGTTTTATCTGTAAAGCCGCACCTCTCACCTGCTTTCACTTTGACGTCCTGTCACACAACACACAAAGTATTTAATGTCAGAAATATAATGTAGTGGTTCAAACTAAATGAACAAGTAAAGCTTGAGGTGTGGATGTCAGTAGTGTAAATGCAGGGCGAGGGTTGCATGGACATGTGCGAGTGTTGAGGTGCACAAAGTGAAGCAACTCGTAGCATACTGGACACCGAACCGGGGTGCCTGCAGGAGAAGCAGAGGGGAGACAGAGAGGCTTTGAACAGCTGCGGGGCGCCAGGGCCAGGTGCCCCGAGTTACTGCACTCAAGCCAGATGAACCCACAGGGGCGTCGCAGCACTGAATACTTTGTTGGTTCTTTCATTGATAAATGTAAACACACAAACGGCACATTAATAAAAACAATTGTATAGATTTTTCCTGATGTAAATATTTGTCCCATGTGATGCATTCAAGGACCGTCGGAAACAGAAAGATCGGATGCTTTTTCTGTATTTACGGCTTTGTGACGCTGATCAACAGCCCTGCTTCTTCTGTGGTGTTTGAGCTGCTGTGCTGATTTTTATATCTTCTTCTGTGGTGTTTGAGTTACAGTGCTGTTAATGTCTTCTTCTTCTGTGTGTTTTAGCTGCAGTGCTGCGGTCTGTTCAGCTACAGGGACTGGGAGGACAGCATCCCCGACACGTGCCTGTGCAGCGGACCCGAAGAGATGGAGGGGATCTGCCAGAACGTCTACACCGTGAGTTTATGAAACATTCTAATGTATTTAATAAGGATGCTCCGATCGATCGCCGATATTCACTCGTAATAGTGCTCTCGATAAAGGCCGATCAGGAGAGCTGATCACATGACGTAAAACGGCGGTACTACAATTTCCGTATCAGTCCGTGACGTGCCCCGGCCCAGAAAGACCTTTCCCATTGGCTAACATTGGGAAATAGACGTCTGTAAATCAGCTAGTAGCTAAAGTAGCTAAGAGGCTCCGGCTTGATGAGGTTAGTAACCGTTGACTGTACGCTAGAGACCGGAGACACGGAGACTAAAGCTTCCCTTGTAACGTGTTTATATGGATTTCTTAAACAGACTGCAAGTCACAGCACAACCTGGCCGAGAGGGCTTTTAGGGGGGGGGGGGGCAGGATGTGTAGGGGTAGTGTGTAGCAGAGGTGTGGACTCGAGTCACATGACTTGGACTCGAGTTACCAATTTGATGACTTTGGACTGGACTTGACAAAATCACAAAACACTTGCGACTTGACTTGAGCTTGAGCTTCTGACTTGAGGTGACTTGATACTTTAACTCAGAGGTCTCCAACACGCCGGTCGCGAGCTGCCGCTCGGAGAGCAGCCTCCCGTCGGGGAGAGCAGAATCTCCAGCCGCTCCTACTCTTGCGGAGAATCCTTGCAGGCAGGGGCGGGTCTTTATTTAGCTGGGCCACCATGCGGCCAATCATATGCGAGGACACACTAGGATCATACCATTATGTGAAAGAAGGGTGGGGGGCACAGCAGGTGTAGTGGTACAGGCCAGCTGCACGGAGCGACGGGTTTAAATGCAAGCGCGTCGGAAAAAGAAGCTGCGTCTGCTGCTTCTCAGTGATGCTGGAGAAAGCAAAGCTGAGTGCAGGATTTGTAAAATGAAAATAACCTTCAGAGCAGGTTTTCTTTTTGGTAACCACTTACTGTCAGAGGTGGGAGAAGTTCAGATCTTGTACTTGACTATAAAAGTACCAGAGTTTAGGAATACTCGGTTACAATAAAAAGTCCTGCATTCAAAATGTTACAATTCAAAAGTATTGGCATCAAAATATAGTTAAAGAACGATACAGGTGCTCTCTTCCCCATAGAGGTGTGTGTGTGTGTGTGTGTGTGTGTGTGTGTGTGTGTGTGTGTGTGTGTGTGTGTGTGTGTGTGTGTGTGTGTGTGTGTGTGTGTGTGTGTGTGTGTGTGTGTGTGTGTGTGTGTGTGTGTGTGTGTGTGTGTGTGTGTGTGTGTGTGTGTGTGTGTGTGTGTGTGTGTGTGTGTGTGTGTGTGTGTGTGTGTGTGTGTGTGTGTGTGTGTCACTACATCGAGATTAAGATTAAACTAGTTTATAATGGGAACAGCCGCATACAGGCTGCCTATGGAGTTAGCCAGATGTGTGTAAATTACTGTTCATGGTCATTTGACAACAAATGCCGGTGTTGGACACACACTGAGCTGAGCACACACACACATCATGCGCCTTGGTGACTGGTGAAAAGGGGGAGTAATCGGGCAGTTCGATGTGTGTGTGGTTAACACGTAGCAATATTTTTATACATTTATAATTCTGCAAATATTACGATAAACTCACAGCTATTTCGCGGCCCGGCAGTAACACCTCCGCGGCCCGGTACCTGTCCGCGGACCAGGGTTTGGGAACCCCTGCCTTACAACATGTTGCACACAGTGGAAATAAAAATTCTGGTCAACGTCAGGGATCTTATCCATTAAACGCCTTCTGAATCAAACCGTCACGGTCGCCTCGCCTCACTGATCCCTCTCAAATAGAAAACACATGTGACTTTACCAGCAGAGGGAAAATGGATTATTAAATGATTAATGTGACTAATAAAGAGCAATTTGATTATTAAGTATTATTCTGTTGATCGATGTCATTACATTTGGTGAAAAGCACATAATGACTTGTTTATGACTCGTTTGGTCAAAGTTTAGGACTTGACTTGAACTTGCCCATCCTGACTTGAGACTCGGACTTGCAAAACAATGACTTGGTCCCACCTTGCTGTGTAGTGTGTAGGTGGTAGGGGTAAGGGGTAGTGTGTAGGAGTTAGGGGTAGTGTGTAGGTGTAAGGGGTAGGGGTAAGGGGTAGTGTGTAGGGGTAAGGGGTAGTGTGTAGGGGTAGTGGTGTAGGGGTAGTGTGTAGGGGTAGTGTGTGTAGGGTGTGGTTTGGGATTGGGCCTAAGTGTCCAGGTGAGTCACGTTTCTCTTCTTCTGTGGTTTCCTGCAGGCCCGCCTGGAGCAGAAGGTGATCTTCAAGAAGGTGAGCGGACCTGAGATATTAAAGAGGCAGAAATAATAAATAATTATCCCACCTTTTTTAACCGACGTTTTCTCTCGTCTCCAGACGTGCTTCCCGATACTCCGTCAGTACGTCCTGCTCATCGCCGACATCGTGATCGGAGTCTTCTTCACTCTGGCTGTTCTGGCGGTGAGAATTAATATTTTATCTTTTATATTTATTAACATAAACCCTATTCAGTCTAGGAGTCTAGCACCAGGAGCTAGGAGTCTAGCACCAGGAGCCTAGGAGTCTAGTTCCAGGAGTCTAAAATACTTTTACATATTCGTTATTTGTTCCTGTTTATTTTTGTATTTATAAATTTAATAGGATTTTTTTCCTGTATTTTAAATTTAATTTAATTTTTTAATTTAACCAGAAAAAAGCATTGAGATAGAATCTAATGTTCAACGCTGACCTGGCCAAGAAGGCAGCAACGTTACACAAACATATAAGATTCAGAGAACACGACTGTAAGGGAAACTTCTGCAGCAATGGGGAGTCAGGACTCAGAGAGTCGGGACTCCGAGAGTCGGGACTCCGAGAGTCGGGACTCCGAGAAACGGGACTCAGAGAGTCAGGACTCCGAGAGTCAGGACTCAGAGAGTCAGGACTCCGAGAGTCAGGACTCAGAGAGTCAGGACTCAGAGACACGGGACGAGCAGGAGCTCTGATGTCAAAACACTGGCAGTTTATTACAAGTATCGGCCGGAGAATTCACATCACAAGTCACAGCAGCAGAAAGTTCTGCCTGCCCAGGTGGGTTGCCATGGCAATTCTGAATCAGCCTATTCTCTCTCGAGTAGACCTTTAACTAGTTTACAGAGAGTCACCCACATGTTGGGGGGAGATGTAGTGAACACCTGGAGACACTGAATCACTTATCGGACTCTAATGGAGAGTTGAACGGTCATAAAACTATTAATGTCAGCAATGGCTGAAACTTCCCACTCCTTAAGACGGATAACCGACTTAGGGTTGGTCGTAAACGTCAACAGGCCGAATATCTTAAGAGTAAGGAAGAATTATTATTTGACAAGAAATATTCTCGAACAACAACTAAGTAAACAAAAGACGAAAAGCAGTCACTACATTGTGCACATTAGGACAGTCAGAAAGGTGCTACTTATCACTGCAAGAGCAGCTGGTGGTAAGGACCTCAGACAACTTCAATTTAAAACAGGCTATAGAGACAAGTGTCCTCAGTTTGAGGCGTGACTGAAGGTCATTCCAAGACCAAGGACCATCATGAAAAAGACTCCTTTTCCTAAAGAGGACCTATCGTGCTAAATGCACTTTGTGATGTCTTCTCTCCATCACCATGTGTCCCCGGTGTGTCCCCGCTGTGTCCCCGGTGAGTCGGGGAACTCACGCAGCGTCAGGAAATAACCCCTCTCTCTTTTCCTCCGTACCCAAATCTCTAAAAACGGGGAACCACGGAGCTGATCCAGATTTGCGTCCGATATGACGTAACATCTGAAATGTGGACCCACGGGCCAATCAGAAAGCTGCTATCAGAAACAATGCACGACTGGTTTGGACGTAATATGGTCGGTGTTTACATTAGCATCGCTAACACTCAGAGCTAACCTGTACTGGAGAGCATGTGTGTGAAGAAGCAGGAAGTAGAAAGGAACTCACCTTGTGGTATAACCGGCAAGAGAGAAAGCCTTTGAGCTCCAGACTGTTTCAGACCCTTGATGATCCATGATATGGCGTTTCATCACGGCAGCATTTAGTTTAGACGGTAGCTGCCGGGTCCCGCATGAGCTCAGACCCCTCCTCTTTATCATTTCTTTAATAGCATGATAGGTGACCTTTAACAACCTAAAAAGTAGAATTGTATTTACCTCTTCGTCTCACTTCCTGTTCTGCTTTTGTTATTGAATACTAAACCTTGACCCCGTGACCCCCTGCAGCTGCTGGGCCTGGCTCTGAGCTCGGTGATGATCCATCAGATGCGTGCCGGCCCCCCGGCGATGACAGTCCCCGTCATCTTCTCCGCCATGCCGCCCAAATACGAGGAGCTGAAAAACCCTCCGGAGTATTAAACCCTCCTCCTCCTCTTCCTCCTCCTCTTCTTCCTCTTCATGTATTCATTCAGTGCCATATCGTGCCTTACTGTGACGTCGACTTTATTCTCTAATGCAAATGAAAAATCTGAAGAAATCATTATTTTAGTTTTGATGTCTTAATCACGGATGTTTCTTTGTCTTTGTTTTATCATCTCGACATTAAACGCTCGGTCGTCGAGGGCAACGTTGAGACTGTCTTCTCTCCATTTTGGCTCGTTTGGTTTTTTAAGAAGTATCACAATTAAAATAATAATAAATACGTTTTGGCTTTAGATTCATTTCTAATACACGTTTTGAATTTGCGGCAACATTTTGGCAAAGGGACTGCGTTCCATGTTTTACAAAAGAAAGGAATTAGTGCATTTTTAAAAAGAGCTTAAGCCTTTTCTGGGATTTTATTACTTTTAGAGTCATTGAAGAATCACTAATGTAAAGGTTTGATAGTCTTGAACGCTCTTGACGTCCCGATAGCAGTTAATAAATTAATGCTTTACAATAAATACATATCATCAGTGGAAGCCGTGGCGCTGTAGACCAATCAACTGAGCCGGCTAAAGTAGCTGGACGGGCTACCTGCCGCTCAGCCTTCCATCTGGACACACTTTCTTCATTAATCTGTCGTTATAATGTTTACAAGCAACGTTTTGGTACTTTTCTTTTTCTTAATTGGTTGAAACCATCAAATGAATGTCGTCGTGCCTTCAAAGCATTGCACTAATAGTCATGTCAGTGCAGGGGTAGTGTGTGTTTTAATTAATGTTTTATATTTAATGGGTCTTTTTAACGCACTAAGCATTATCTTCACTTGACTTAAATCTACCCAAAAATGTTTTTTATTTTTAAGATATCTTTTGTCAAATGTGTAAAAACAGACTTTATTTTGAAATTAAAATGCTTTTATTTGAAATCCAGGATTTATTTTTATTTGATTGAAACGTGTATTTTAAAAAGGGAGAACGTCTTTAAATGAAATTGGAACCAAAGGGAAAATGCGTTTGTGTGTCGTTTGTCTCGTTGTGACTAAAGCTGTAACCTGATGACTTTCAACAAATAAAAAAAATAACAAAACAAACTGGATATTTATTAACTAGTTAGAGTTATAATTTCAATGCACGCGAATACAGTTTATAAATTAACAGAACTGGTTCTTTCCCAAAGGAAGATCTGGGTTTTTGAACAATGTTGTAAATTGTATCGTTGAGTAGATAGAATCTGATGAACCTCTTTAATGGTCTCGCATGCAGAGCACACAGCGACATGTGTTCCCTGCTTTAACCCAGTCTAGCACCAGGAGTCTAGCACCAGGAGTCCAGGAATCTAGCACCAGGAGTCTAGAACTAGGCATCTAGCGCCAGGAGTCTAGGAATCTAGCACCAGGAGTCTAGAACTAGGCATCTAGCACCAGGAT
>CADEHL010001533.1:0-45000 GCA_902827135.1 Harpagifer antarcticus
AGCGGTGTGGGATTGAACTCATAACAGTTCCCATTAATGATGTCCCCCTTACATGCCACTGTCTTTGTCTGGAGCTCGGGGGTGGAGTGTTCGGTTCCCTGCCTGAAGCCTTCTGGGATCAAAGGTTCGGTTCCCTGCCTGAAGCCTTCTGGGATGGACATCATGGGTTCGGTTCCCTGCCTGAAGCCTTCTGGGATGGACATCATGGGTTCGGTTCCCTGCCTGAAGCCTTCTGGGATGGACATCATGGGTTCGGTTCCCTGCCTGAAGCCTTCTGGGATGGACATCATGGGTTCGGTTCCCTGCCTGAAGCCTTCTGGGATGGACATCATGGGTTCGGTTCCCTGCCTGAAGCCTTCATGGATGGACATCATAGATTGAATCTCCTCCCTAAAACTCTCTGGGGCCGTATGAATAGGTTCTGTTCCCTGGCTCAAGTCTTCTGGGATTGACATCATAGGTTCAGTTCCCTGCCTAAAACCCTCTGGGATTGACATCATAGGTTCGGTTCCCTGCCTAAAACCCTCTGGGATTGACATCATAGGTTCAGTTCCCTGCCTAAAACCCTCTGGGATTGACATCATAGGTTCGGTTCCCTGCCTAAAACCCTCTGGGATTGACATCATAGGTTCAGTTCCCTGTCTGAAACCCTCTGGGATTGACATCATAGGTTCGGTTCCCTGTCTGAAACCATCTGGGATGGACATCTTAGATTTAATTTCCTGCCCAAAGCCGTCTGGGACCATATGAATCGGTTCTGTTCCCTGGCTCAAACCAACTGGGATGGACATCATAGATTGAATCTCCTCCCTAAAACTCTCTGGGACCACATGAATATATTTGGTTCCCTGCCTGAAGTCTTCTGGGATTGACATCATGGATTCGGTTCCCTGCCTAAAACCCTCATGGATGGACATCATAGATTGAATCTCCTCCCTAAAACTCTCTGGGGCCGTATGAATAGGAACGGTTCCCTGGCTCAAGTCTTCTGCGATGGACATCATAGGTTCAGTTCCCTGTCTGAAACCTTCTGGGATGGACATCCTGGGTTCGGTTCCCTGTCTGAAACCTTCTGGGATGGACATCCTGGGTTCGGTTCCCTGTCTAAAACCTTCTGGGATGGACATCTTAGATGTAATCTCCTGCCCAAAGCCGTCTAGGACCATATGAATAGGTTCGGTTCCCTGCCTAAGCCCCTCATGGATGGACTTCATAGATTGAATCTCCTCCCTAAAACTCTCTGGGACCGTATGAATAGGTTCAGTTCCCTGTCTGAAACCATCTGGGAGAGACATCATGGGTTCGGTTCCCTGTCTGAAACCTTCTGGGATGGACATCCTGGGTTCGGTTCCCTGTCTGAAACCTTCTGGGATGGACATCCTGGGTTCGGTTCCCTGTCTGAAACCTTCTGGGATGGACATCCTGGGTTCGGTTCCCTGCCTGAAACCTTCTGGGATGGACATCATGGGTTCGGTTCCCTGTCTGAAACCATCTGGGAGACGAGGATCAGAGGGTTTCTCCACCCGGACCCAACCAGCACCACCAACGTTCTTCTGAGCTGGAACATCTTCAGGGACTGGAAGACAGAAAACATTTAGATTAATCAGGTTTTTTGATTGATATGTTATTAATTTGAGGGTAGTTACTTAGTAGTGGAGAATAAATAGTAGTTAAATTGTGTTTATTTCACTTTGTATCTTCCTCACCCTCATTTGCCAGCAGGTGACTTCCCTCCATCTCTCCTAATCCTTTTCCGAGAGGACGGATGAAAGCTACAGAAAAAAGGAAATGCAAAAATGAAAAACTAAAAACCTCTTTAAATTACTTCTCGATTAAGTTGGATTCATACCGTCTCCCCTGTCCGTCTCGCTCATGTGTTCTTGCAGCAGACCGGTGTTCAGGTCCACGATGAATCTCGTGGCGGGTTCGGTGCCTTGTCTGAAGTCAGAAACTGGTTCACGCATGTCGAAAAGTTCGGTTCCCTGTCGAAAGCCATCAGGAAGCTGGTAGGTTGAAGGTGTCTTCTGCACCCGTCTAGCAAGAGGAAGAGCCTGGAGGCCTGTGAAGGGTAATGTGTACTTTACGGTTAGAGGTTTTAATCTTCACTTTGCAGGATGAGAGGGGTTATTAAATCGCAGCTAAAGCAAAGGATCTGCATTTATGGAAACCCTACGGAAGAGCATTACCCCTAGATTCCACCGGGTCCGTCTGCGTTGCGTTACGGCCGCGTTTACGGCTCAGAAGCGTCTCGCCGCTGGGCTCCGCTCAAAATAGGATGCAAGTCTATTTTCGACGCGAGGCGTTGCAGAGGCGCCGGGCAGGAAGTGGACCGGTCAGAGCATCCGGCCCATCCCCAAAATAAACTCATTTTGCAGACCCCACCCCTCCGTAGTCTTTCAAGTAGGAGGAGAAATGCCAGCGTTCTCCTCCTACACGGTTTGGCACTGTGTAAATAGAATAATTATGATGATGAATGCATTTTTTTACGCAACACATCTTTGATTCATGTCGTTTATAACTGGAATATTACAATTATTATTAACTTTGTCTGTACAAAGAAGCCTGTTCAGGAAATATGCCCAAATCAACAAAAGCTGCGAGCCGGCAGGCAAGACGCTCCGCTTCTGAAATGCTTCTGAAACGCGTCCGGGAGGGTTTGACGCCGGAGGAGGCCGGACCGAAACCGCGGCGCAGTCGTGACGCGACGCAGACGGACCCGGTGGAATCGAGGGGTTAGGGCCACATGAGAAAAAATGTTTGGGATGTGAGTCATGTGACCAAAAGTGAAATCAAATTGTGAGAGAATTCTGACTGTTTTTCAGAATTCTGAGATTAAAGTCAAAAATGTTATTTAATTATTTATGTACTTACTTAATTGAGATGTTCACATAAAGCTAGTGATATGGTGTTTGAATACCTTAGACTTCCTCCCGTGTTAAACATACTGTATACGTGCCAGTTGCCCGATAGACACCTGCCCTTTATATCAAATATTAACCAGAGAATATGTGGGCTTTTCAAACGGTGTAATAAATCAATAATGGTCAAAGTATAATGTGGCTCTGATGACATTGTAGTTTTAGAGACAAGGCAATAAATTACACATTACTGTGATAAAAGTCCACTAATCAAGAGTAAAGGTCGTAGTCGGTCAAGTACCTAATAAAATATATCAAAAATAAATATTAATACAACATAAATATTCTACAGAAAAAAAGGTCTGAATATATCTTTCAAATATATCAAACGGGATCATAAGATAAAACCTTTATGGTCATCTGCAATTAAATTATTATTTAATTTTAAAAATAGAGAAGAAGATGGAAGTTATTTATTTTTATGATAAAACAATCTTCAAGTTATCTGCAAATTCAAGTATTCTATATTCTATATAGATTTAATTTCGGCCCGCAGGATAATTTCTAATTACTATTAGATCTGGCCCGCCGGTATATTGCACGCACACCTTCACCCATCCTGAGGGTCTCCTCCGCTCAGAGCCTAAACATTGATGACCTTGCACCCGAGAGGAGATGCCAAGTATCTGAGCTAGCATCACAGAGCAGCACACTGAGTTCAAAGGATGCTTCCTTCTGCACTTTCTCTTTGAGGGAAATAGTTGTGTTGGCCTGTGGAGAAATGTAATCAGAAGAAATGACTCTGCAGATAGAGCCATAAGAAATGACTCTGCAGATAGAGCCATAAGAAATGACTCTGCAGATAGAGCCATAAGAAATGACTCTGCAGATAGAGCCATAAGAAATGACTCTGCAGATAGAGCCGTAAGAAATGACTCTGCAGATAGAGCCATAAGAAATGACTCTGCAGATAGAGCCGTAAGAAATGACTCTGCAGATAGAGCCATAAGAAATGAGTCTGGAGATAGAGCCGTAAGAAATGACTCTGGAGATAGAGCCATAAGAAATGAGTCTGGAGATAGAGCCGTAAGAAATGACTCTGCAGATAGAGCCATAAGAAATGACTCTGCAGATAGAGCCATAAGAAATGACTCTGCAGATAGAGCCATAAGAAATGACTCTGCAGATAGAGCCATAAGAAATGACTCTGCAGATAGAGCCATAAGAAATGACTCTGCAGATAGAGCCATAAGAAATGAATGCAACTGATTATTTAATGTTGTTTTTATAGGCAATAATTTAAGCGTTGTTAGTTCCAGGTTTAATATGTGCAGTAAGTTCATTTCAATAAGTTCTGCAATAAACATTGAACCCTCCACTAGTACCCATTTTTATTTTGGCCCACTGTGTTTGAGTTTGACACCCTGACGTATATTATTACAATAAACCATATTTATTTTTACATTATTTTTTAGCTTATCTTATTCTACTTAACATGTATAGAGTTTACTTCTTACACGTTTACTTGCACATTGTTCTCACGCACTATTTTATTTCTATTCTGTTTTTCTTGCACTATTGTTATTGTTTTATTTCTTATATACATGTTGCTTAGTTGGAGGAGCCAGGACTTAAGATAGTCTTTGCCATATCTACACTATAGCTGTGCATATGACAATAAAACCTTTACATCTTGAATTCTAGGTGTGTGATAATACACTGGCACACACATTATAATATGTTCTACCAAGGTTTTAAACGAGCATTACTAGAAAGAAAGATGGAGTGAAATCTTACCCGACAGCGCCAGGAACAGCAGCACCAACTTGAACATCCTTTAATAAAAAAGAGAAGCTTTAATGTGCTGCACAACGCTCTATAAGCGACTGTTGCACTGACGGTGTGTGTGTGTGTGTGTGTGTGTTGCTCACCTGAAACAGCAGTGATGAACACAAGTAGGTGACCTGTCCATTTATCACTGTCCTGGCCATGAACACCTGGTATGAGATAATGATTTATCTACAGATTGCTGATATTTCATGCACTTTGCCCTCAAGGTTTCAACACAACGCTCGTACAGTATAACATCGCCTGACAGTGTTTCGCTTGACTTCTTGTTGTACTGTATATATTCTGTTTTCCAGGTTTTGTTGTAGTTGTAGTGGAGTCTTTGCTAAATGGGTTTAATTGAGAGTATAGCTCAGTCAATATTCAGTCACTAAAGGTTGTTTGCCGTACTTTAGACCTGAATGAGTTTCACTAAATGTTTAGAAATTAAATGCTTTACCAAGATTTATACTCGAAATGTTCTTGATTGGTTCTTATGAGAGTGTATACCACGGGTAGAATTGCAGTTACTTTTTACAACAAGTCAGTATCCCTCCGCGTCTGAGAAAACAGTTGGGCTCCGCGTCGCGTCGGGCCGAACCACGCCCCTTAGCTGTGATA
The DNA here is from genome assembly GCA_902827135.1 of Harpagifer antarcticus. Classification (NCBI taxonomy): domain Eukaryota; kingdom Metazoa; phylum Chordata; class Actinopteri; order Perciformes; family Harpagiferidae; genus Harpagifer; species Harpagifer antarcticus. Next base: position 5,307 of record CADEHL010001533.1, read on the forward strand.
TAATGAGCATATACCACGGCCTGTGGTGAGCTATTGCTTAAACATACAGTGCTGACGAACAAACTCTATAGTATTTAAACAAGAGTTTGTAGATGGTGGTGGTTATAAGGTGTGGCTTTATAGATGGTTCATTGGGTGTGTGCCATACACTGTTTTAAAAAATATATAATAATTCAATGTATTTCAATTACAAATGATGCATCGTTGGTGTAAAACAGATTAATCAAACAGGTCCCTGGTTTTTAATTGGCTTCTCATTCGTAAGGTTTCTTGCCAAAGTGATGCTGCAGATGTATTACACAATTGTCTTCTAGTAAACTTGACCTTTGTCTGATATTTTTCTATCAATCTTTGCCAGGAGAGAGTTTGGAGGTCCAAATGTGGAAGGCTTTGACCTTTATTGAGCAACACTTTTGGGGCAGAGCATTTTCTGTTGCGGCATCAAGCCAGACATAATGAAGCACCTAGCAACAGCTTAGCAACAGGAACATGGCTTAACTTCCACAATAAAGGTTATACAAAAACCTTTCTGACGATGCAATACAAAACAGTTATACTAACTGGAGGGTACTTCATTTGAACTTACTCTATGTACGGCCAGAGGTGGGAGAAGTACTCAGATCTTGTATTTGAGTAAAAGTACCCAGGTCTTGTACTTGAGTAAAAGTAGAAGTACTCAGGTCTTGTACTTGAGTAAAAGTAGAAGTATTCAGATCTTGTACTTGAGTAAAAGTAGAAGTACTCAGATATTGTACTTGAGTAATAGTAGAAGTACTCAGGTCTTGTATTTAAGTAAAAGTAGTACTCAGATATTGTACTTGAGTAAAAGTAGAAGTACTCAGATCTTGTACTTGAGTAAAAGTAGAAGTACCCAGGTCTTGTACTTGAGTAAAAGTAGAAGCACTCAGATCTTGTACTTGAGTAAAAGTAGAAGTACTCAGATCTTGTACTCGAGTAAAAGTAGAAGTACCCAGGTCTTGTACTTGAGTAAAAGTAGAAGTACTCAGATCTTGTACTCGAGTAAAAGTAGAAGTACCCAGGTCTTGTACTTGAGTAAAAGTAGAAGTACTCAGATCTTGTACTTGAGTAAAAGTACTCAGATCTTGTACTCGAGTAAAAGTAGAAGTACTCAGATATTGTACTTGAGTAATAGTAGAAGTACTCAGGTCTTGTACTTGAGTAAAAGTACTCAGATCTTGTACTCGAGTAAAAGTAGAAGTACTCAGATCTTGTACTTGAGTAATAGTAGAAGTACTCAGATCTTGTACTTGAGTAAAAGTAGAAGTACTCAGGTCTTGTACTTGAGTAAAAGTACTCAGATCTTGTACTCGAGTAAAAGTAGAAGTACTCAGATCTTGTACTTGAGTAATAGTAGAAGTACTCAGGTCTTGTACTTGAGTAAAAGTACTCAGATCTTGTACTCGAGTAAAAGTAGAAGTACTCAGATCTTGTACTTGAGTAATAGTAGAAGTACTCAGATCTTGTACTTGAGTAATTGTAGAAGTACTCAAATCTTGTATTTGAGTAAAAGTATTCAGATCTTGTACTCGAGTAAAAGTAGAAGTACCCAGGTCTTGTACTTGAGTAAAAGTAGAAGTACTCAGATCTTGTACTTGAGTAAAAGTACTCAGATCTTGTACCTGAGTAAAAGTAGAAGTACTCAGATCTTGTACTTGAGTAATAGTAGAAGTACCCAGGTCTTGTACTTGAGTAAAAGTAGAAGTACTCAGATCTTGTACTTGAGTAAAAGTACTCAGATCTTGTACTCGAGTAAAAGTAGAAGTACTCAGATCTTGTACTTGAGTAATAGTAGAAGTACCCAGGTCTTGTACTTGAGTAAAAGTAGAAGTACCCAGGTCTTGTACTTGAGTAAAAGTAGAAGTACTCAGATCTTGTACTTGAGTAAAAGTACTCAGATCTTGTACTCGAGTAAAAGTAGAAGTACTCAGATATTGTACTTGAGTAATAGTAGAAGTACTCAGGTCTTGTACTTGAGTAAAAGTACTCAGATCTTGTACTCGAGTAAAAGTAGAAGTACTCAGATCTTGTACTTGAGTAATAGTAGAAGTACTCAGATCTTGTACTTGAGTAAAAGTAGAAGTACTCAGGTCTTGTACTTGAGTAAAAGTACTCAGATCTTGTACTCGAGTAAAAGTAGAAGTACTCAGATCTTGTACTTGAGTAATAGTAGAAGTACTCAGGTCTTGTACTTGAGTAAAAGTACTCAGATCTTGTACTCGAGTAAAAGTAGAAGTACTCAGATCTTGTACTTGAGTAATAGTAGAAGTACTCAGATCTTGTACTTGAGTAATTGTAGAAGTACTCAAATCTTGTATTTGAGTAAAAGTATTCAGATCTTGTACTCGAGTAAAAGTAGAAGTACCCAGGTCTTGTACTTGAGTAAAAGTAGAAGTACTCAGATCTTGTACTTGAGTAAAAGTACTCAGATCTTGTACCTGAGTAAAAGTAGAAGTACTCAGATCTTGTACTTGAGTAATAGTAGAAGTACCCAGGTCTTGTACTTGAGTAAAAGTAGAAGTACTCAGATCTTGTACTTGAGTAAAAGTACTCAGATCTTGTACTCGAGTAAAAGTAGAAGTACTCAGATCTTGTACTTGAGTAATAGTAGAAGTACCCAGGTCTTGTACTTGAGTAAAAGTAGAAGTACTCAGATCTTGTACTTGAGTAAAAGTACTCAGATCTTGTACTTGAGTAATAGTAGAAGTACTCAGATCTTGTACTTGAGTAATAGTAGAAGTACTCAGATCTTGTACTTGAGTACTAGTAAAACTACTCAGATCTTGTACTTGAGTAATAGTAGAAGTACTCAGATCTTGTACTTGAGTACTAGTAGAAGTACTCAGATCTTACTTGAGTAATAGTACCAGAGTGTACTCTGTTCCAGTAAAAGTCCTGTAATCAAAATGTTACTGAAGTAAAAGTAGAAAAGTATCAGCATCAAAACATAGTTAAAGTATCAAAATTAAAAGTAGTCAATTGGTCAGATTGGTGAATTACTCCAGGTGTAACTAAAGTGTGATTTAAGAGTTGAGTATATGTCACAACATTAATCAACATCTGCCTTGTTACTAAATGTATTTAATACAAGCAGTGGAGTAAAAGTACAACGTAGCAAACAATGTAAGTAAAGTACAAGTATCCCAAAATTGCGTGTGTTACTCTTAATCTAAAGTTTCAACACGTTGGTTGCTAACAATTTTATTTTGAAAGTCCGTCTACCGGATGTTGTTTACTCGTGGCTTGGAACGCTCACGTTTTCTGACGTAAATGATACGCACGTTACGCAACCAACGCAGCTAAAACAAGCTACCTTAGCTTAGCTTGTGCCTCCTCGACTGAAGTGGAGTGTGTTTACGGTGTTGTGCAGGTCGGACGGGTTTTAAAATGGCTTTAGTGACAGCTCTGAGAAGACTCGTGAGGTTAAGAGAGTTTGCATGGAGGACGGCAGCAGTCACCTCTGGATCCTGGCCGAGGACTCAGAGCTTTTCCTCGGGACACCTCCTCAGGTAGGTCCCTAACATCTAGGTTTACCCATGCAAGAATCAGTGGTGTAAAGTAACTAAGTACATTTAATCTATACTGTACTTAAGTAACATTTTGGGATACTTGTACTTGACTTGAGTGCTTCCATTTTATGCTACTTTGTACTTGTACTCCTACATGTATGTAATACCTTTAGTTATCATGCAGATTGATTATTACATCTAATCAAGTGTTCAATCAGACTTTAGTTCCACCTAGAGTAAGCTACCCTGCAGTCTACAAAGCCATTCAGACTAGCTGCACCTTCACCAGCTACCCTGCAGTCTACAAAGCCATTCAGACTAGCTGCACCTTCACCAGCTACCCTGCAGTCTACAAAGCCATTCAGACTAGCTGCACCTTCACCAGCTACCCTGCAGTCTACAAAGCCATTCAGACTAGCTGCTCCTTCACCAGCTACCCTGCAGTCTACAAAGCCATTCAGACTAGCTGCTCCTTCACCAGCTACCCTGCAGTCTACAAAGTACTTCAAACTAGCTGCTCCTCCACCAGCTACCCTGCAGTCTACAAAGTACTTCAGACTAGCTGCACCTTCACCAGCTACCCTGCAGTCTACAAAGCCATTCAGACTAGCTGCTCCTTCACCAGCTACCCTGCAGTCTACAAAGTACTTCAAACTAGCTGCTCCTCCACCAGCTACCCTGCAGTCTACAAAGCCATTCAGACTAGCTGCACCTTCAACACTTTAATGATCAATCATTATAAAACATATCATATATATTATTCTGAAATGGACCAATCTGCAACCAGACTATTCCTACACTCTTGTACTTGTACTTTTACTCAAGTGCCAGATCTGAGTACTTCTACTTTTACTCAAGTGCCAGATCTGAGTACTTCTACTTTTACTCAAGTGCCAGATCTGAGTACTTCTACTCAAGTGCCAGATCTGAGTACTTCTACTTTTACTCAAGTGCCAGATCCGAGTACTTCTACTTTTACTCAAGTCCAAGATCTGAGTACTTCTACTTTTACTCAAGTGCCAGATCCGAGTACTTCTACTTTTACTCAAGTCCCAGATCTGAGTACTTCTACTCAAGTGCCAGATCCGAGTACTTCTACTTTTACTCAAGTGCCAAATCCGAGTACTTCTACTTTTACTCAAGTGCCAGATCTGAGTACTTCTACTTTTACTCAAGTGCCAGATCCGAGTACTTCTACTTTTACTCAAGTCCCAGATCTGAGTACTTCTACTCAAGTGCCAGATCCGAGTACTTCTACTTTTACTCAAGTGCCAAATCCGAGTACTTCTACTTTTACTCAAGTGCCAGATCTGAGTACTTCTACTTTTACTCAAGTGCCAGATCCGAGTACTTCTACTTTTACTCAAGTGCCAGATCTGAGTACTTCTACTTTTACTCAAGTGCCAGATCCGAGTACTTCTACTTTTACTCAAGTGCCAGATCTGAGTACTTCTACTTTTACTCAAGTGCCAGATCTGAGTACTTCTACTTTTACTCAAGTCCCAGATCTGAGTACTTCTACTTTTACTCAAGTCCCAGATCTGAGTACTTCTATTTTTACTCAAGTGCCAGATCCGAGTACTTCTACTTTTACTCAAGTCCCAGATCTGAGTACTTCTACTTTTACTCAAGTGCCAGATCCGAGTACTTCTACTTTTACTCAAGTGCCAGATCTGAGTACTTCTACTTTTACTCAAGTCCCAGATCCGAGTACTTCTACTTTTACTCAAGTCCCAGATCTGAGTACTTCTACTTTTACTCAAGTGCCAGATCTGAGTACTTCTACTTTTACTCAAGTGCCAGATCTGAGTACTTCTACTTTTACTCAAGTCCCAGATCTGAGTACTTCTACTTTTACTCAAGTGCCAGATCTGAGTACTTCTACTTTTACTCAAGTCCCAGATCCGAGTACTTCTACTTTTACTCAAGTCCCAGATCTGAGTACTTCTACTTTTACTCAAGTCCCAGATCCGAGTACTTCTACTTTTACTCAAGTGCCAGATCTGAGTACTTCTACTTTTACTCAAGTCCCAGATCTGAGTACTTCTACTTTTACTCAAGTCCCAGATCTGAGTACTTCTACTTTTACTCAAGTGCCAGATCTGAGTACTTCTACTTGTACTCAAGTCCCAGATCTGAGTACTTCTACTTTTACTCAAGTGCCAGATCCGAGTACTTCTACTTTTACTCAAGTGCCAGATCTGAGTACTTCTACTTTTACTCAAGTGCCAGATCTGAGTACTTCTACTTTCACTCAAGTACCAGATCTGAGTACTTCTACTTTTACTCAAGTACCAGATCCGAGTACTTCTACTTTCACTCAAGTGCCAGATCCGAGTACTTCTACTTTTACTCAAGTCCCAGATCCGAGTACTTCTACTTTTACTCAAGTGCCAGATCTGAGTACTTCTACTTTTACTCAAGTCCCAGATCTGAGTACTTCTACTTTTACTCAAGTCCCAGATCCGAGTACTTCTACTTTTACTCAAGTCCCAGATCCGAGTACTTCTCCCACCTCATGCATGGTGGTGCAAACATCAACAACATAAGGAAATAAGTTGTAAGGGATGCAGATGTTTACAGATATAAACATATATTCAGACAGTGCTGCTTGACTTTTGGGTAGGGATGCTCCGATCGCCGGAATCAGTATCGGCCGATACCGATCGAGTGGGCGGGGCCTATGGGATCTTCCATTTAAAGTGATGTTTAAAACTCAGTTAATGCTCAGTCACTGGCGCTTCCACAAACAACATCATTATTACATTCAAATGACATTATTCAGGTTTACATTCACTTTGGAGAACACGGGAGAAGCGCTCTCTCTCCCTCCCCTGACAGCCTGTCAGTAGCGTCTCATGCAGCTCACTGATCCAGTAATGAGTGACCCTGACAGTGAAGGATACATATATGTAGGGGAGAGTGGGATAAGTTGAGCCATTCTTTAGTTATGCTGTCCTCTAGGCGAGACGAAATGACACCGAGTCAAATGAAAGCACACACACCTATAATTCAAGATGTCTCCTATCAATGGCAATGATAATAATTCACATTTGATCAAGGGTCTTGTGGCTCGCCCCAGTGTAGGGGTAAGTTGATCCAGGTCAGGGGGTAAGTTGAACCACGGTTCAAACCTGGGCATACCTACAACACATCTTAAAGGTAACTTTAAACAATAAATAAGTTTAGTTTTTCAAATATTTTTTATATAAATTTCGATTTAATTGATTTTTTTTGTAATCATACAAATGGTGATACAATTTCATCCGTCTTACCGATCAAACACGGTAAATTCAACTTTAAATGTAGCCGACAATGAGCTCTTATTATCAATTTGGCCTGCTTTCATTCATTTCTCCATTGGAAAAGTGGCTCAACTTTCCCCGTGGTTCACTTTACCCCGTGGTTCACTTTCCCCCACAGCCACCATTTTAGAAAAAATAGCCTAGCATTAAAATTCAGAGTCATCTTTAGCTTAATGAGTCACACGGTTGAATACGCTGCCAACACGCGGTGTTATAAGTTAAACTACGACATATTCCCTTCAGGCTTATTTAGTGGGAGCGCTGACACAGCATTCCCTCTATCTGCTCTGCTACACAAATACTTTATTATCCCGCCGGGTTATTTCGCGCCTCTTCTTCTCCCACATCGCAGAAACTCCGTTCAAACATCAACAGCTCGGTCGGGAATCGATGGCTTTTACTTTTCTCATTCATAGCTTTCGTAACTCCAGAGATACATCCCATAATACATCACATTTTTAACATGGAAGTCAATGGAGAAACTCTTCAGACTTGAACAATCTTCATGCGACTTCAACTGCTAACTACTCCTTCATACTTTCATTCAAAAACCTCATTCCAACTTTAAAATGTTGCACATCTTTCTGACATTATTCCTGTAAAACAACTTTTAAATCTGATTCTTACTTTTAGAGATATTACACATTGTTCAGACCTTGGTAAAGAGGCGTGATGTCACAGCTAGAGTGGAGGACAGATTTCATTTTGCCTTCATATTTTCTTTTAAAACTGCCATAATTCCCAAACCCTGCATTCCTGAGACACAAGTCTTCATGACAAACGTAGAAAAACATCTCGTAGCTTGAAACATTTAAATAAAATAATTAAACAAAATGCAGACGCCGGAGACCTCAGAAGTCCCTCGCTGCTCGCAGACGCAAAAGAGTGGTCCGACGCAGACAATGAGAAACCCTGCTGGAGTGTGTAGTGAGAGACAATGAGAAACTCTGCTGGAGTGTGTAGTGAGAGACAATGAGAAACTGCTGGAGTGTGTAGTGAGAGACAATGAGAAACTCTGCTGGAGTGTGTAGTGAGAGACAATGAGAAACTGCTGGAGTGTGTAGTGAGAGACAATGAGAAACCCTGCTGGAGTGTGTAGTGAGAGACAATGAGAAACTCTGCTGGAGTGTGTAGTGAGAGACAATGAGAAACCCTGCTGGAGTGTGTAGTGAGAGACAATGAGAAACTGCTGGAGTGTGTAGTGAGAGACAATGAGAAACTGCTGGAGTGTGTAGTGAGAGACAATGAGAAACTCTGCTGGAGTGTGTAGTGAGAGACGATGAGAAACCCTGCTGGAGTGTGTAGTGAGAGACAATGAGAAACTGCTGGAGTGTGTAGTGAGAGACAATGAGAAACTGCTGGAGTGTGTAGTGAGAGACAATGAGAAACTGCTGGAGTGTGTAGTGAGAGACAATGAGAAACTCTGCTGGAGTGTGTAGTGAGAGACAATGAGAAACCCTGCTGGAGTGTGTAGTGAGAGACAATGAGAAACCCTGCTGGAGTGTGTAGTGAGAGACAATGAGAACCCTGCTGGAGTGTGTAGTGAGAGACAATGAGAAACTGCTGGAGTGTGTAGTGAGAGACAATGAGAAACTGCTGGAGTGTGTAGTGAGAGACAATGAGAAACTGCTGGAGTGTGTAGTGAGAGACAATGAGAAACTCTGCTGGAGTGTGTAGTGAGAGACAATGAGAAACCCTGCTGGAGTGTGTAGTGAGAGACAATGAGAAACTCTGCTGGAGTGTGTAGTGAGAGACAATGAGAAACCCTGCTGGAGTGTGTAGTGAGAGACAATGAGAAACCCTGCTGGAGTGTGTAGTGAGAGACAATGAGAAACCCTGCTGGAGTGTGTAGTGAGAGACAATGAGAAACTCTGCTGGAGTGTGTAGTGAGAGACAATGAGAAACCCTGCTGGAGTGTGTAGTGAGAGACAATGAGAAACCCTGCTGGAGTGTGTAGTGAGAGACAATGAGAAACTCTGCTGGAGTGTGTAGTGAGAGACAATGAGAAACCCTGCTGGAGTGTGTAGTGAGAGACAATGAGAAACCCTGCTGGAGTGTGTAGTGAGAGACAATGAGAAACTCTGCTGGAGTGTGTAGTGAGAGACAATGAGAAACTCTGCTGGAGTGTGTAGTGAGAGACGAAACTCTGCTGGAGTGTGTAGTGAGAGACAATGAGAAACCCTGCTGGAGTGTGTAGTGAGAGACAATGAGAAACCCTGCTGGAGTGTGTAGTGAGAGACAATGAGAAACCCTGCTGGAGTGTGTAGTGAGAGACAATGAGAAATAAAGCACAAAGAAACACAGGTGTAGAATAAAAATAAAAATACATTTCAAATTGAACAGGTTTGGATTAGAGCTCCATGAAAGTTAAAGAAACAGTGTGTGTGTGTGAACGCCCTCGAAATAGCGTAGAAGTGTGTTCTGTGAGGCAGTCTGATTGAGCCTCGGGTGAGTCAAAGAGTGAGGTTAAAGTGATTCATCTTTCGTTCCAAGGATTTTTAATCAAGGCTCTGCTTCCCAGCTGCCAGACGTATGGGGGTCCTCTGACTTCCAGCGGGTCATTGAGTTTATTATCTATTTCCATGTGTACTTAAACGTAAAAATGGCTTTCATTATCACCGTGCCTTCTCTCTCTGAATGATTTCAAAGGTTATTCGTCTGTCGATTAAATCCAGCTGAACGAGATGGCATTTGATTCCCACTTAAACATTCACACAGGGTTTGCTCACTCGAGTTCATCCACTTTGCCCAAGACCCTAGAACCCCAGTCTTTCTTTCCCATTGTGAGTGTGTGTGTGAGTGTGTGTGTGTGTATCTGTGTGAGTGTGTGTGTGTGTGTGTGTGAGTATGAGTGTGTCTGTGTGAGTGTGTGTGTGTGTCAATGTAAGAAAGCGTATTTGCAATGCTTAAATATTAACCCTTTGCAGCTGCAGAGAATCCATGTTCAACCATATGTGCTTGTTTGCTGATTGTTCTGCATCTATCTGTGTGCACGGGGTGTGTGGAGGCGACCCGGTTCTAAGAAAGCTCGTTTGAACGTTGGAAATGCTTTTAAAAGATCATTTATTTCGGCTCAATAGTCAGTCGGCGATCCTCAACGCTGAACACATATATTCATTCATATCAATCACGCTTTTAACATGACATTGTAATCCTTTAATGTCATGCCAGAGCCTGATATTTCAACATGTCAGTCTGTTGTAGTGATGAGCTCCGGCCACTAGAGGGCGCTGTCTTCATGATCCCTGATGATTCAAATGTGTGTGTTTTTTCCAGGTCGGACAACAAGGTGACGGTGCATTTCGTCAACAGAGACGGGGAGAAGATCACAGTGAAGGGCTCGCCGGGAGACTCGCTGCTCGATATCGTGATCAATGAAGACCTCGACTTTGATGGCTTTGGTAGGCACACGCCACACACACACACACAGACACACACACACACACACACACACACACACACACAGATGCACACTCACTCACACACACACACACACACACAGACACAGACACACACACAGACACACAGACACACACACACACGCACACACACACACAGACACACACAACACAGACACACAGACACACACACCCAGACACACACACACACAGATGCACACTCACTCACTCTCTCACACACTCTCACACACACACCACACACACACACACACACAGACACACACACACAGATGCACACTCACTCACACACACTCACACACACTCACTCACACTCACTCACACACACACACGCACTCACTCACACACACACACAGACACACACACACACAGATGCACACTCACTCACACACACACACTCACTCACTCTCACTCACTCTCACTCACTCACACACACACACGCACTCACTCACACACACGCACGCACACAGACACACACACACACACACAGACGCACACTCACTCACACACACACACACACACACACACTCACACACACACACACACACTCACACACACGCACTCACTCACACACACACACTCACACACACACACACACACACGCACTCACACACACGCACTCACTCACACACACTCACACAGACACACTCATACTCACACACACTCACACACTCACACTCACTCACTCACACTCACTCACTCACTCACACACTCTCACACACACACACACACACCCACAGATGCTCACTCACACACACTCACACACACTCACTCACACTCACTCACACACACGCACGCACACAGACACACGCACACACACACACAGACACACACACACACAGACACACACACACACACAGACGCACACTCACTCACTCTCTCACACACTCTCACACACACACACACACACACACACACACTCACACACACGCACTCACTCACACACACACACTCACACACACACACACACCACACTCACACACACTCACTCACTCACACACACTCACACAGACACACTCATACTCACACACACTCACACACACACTCACTCACTCACTCACACTCACTCACTCACTCTCTCACACACACACACACTCACACACACACACACACTCACACAGATACACACACAGACACACTCACACACAGACACACTCACACACACGCACTCACTCACACACACTCACACAGACACACGCACGCACTCACTCACACAGACACACTCACACAGACACACACAGACACACACACTCACACACACAGACACACAGACGCACACTCACTCACACACACTCACTCATACACACACACACACACACACTCACTCACACAGACACACTCACTCACTCACACACGTGTTTTCCTGCCATGACAATAAAGCTTAACGATGTCTTAGACCGCATCAGACACTGCAACGTTAGTAGATAAACAAATAAATCTATTATTGGTGGAGAACGATAGTTTCAGCCTCTCTGTAATATATCACCTTAAAGGGTTGTTGACTGAAACATTTCTCCATATTTCCTGACATTTAATAACCAGAAGATGAATCTGGAAGAGGATCTGTCGATGTATTGATGATGAAAATGTTGTTAAATTGCATTTCAGGCGCGTGTGAAGGAACGCTGGCCTGCTCCACGTGCCATCTGATCTTTGAGGAGGAAACCTACAAGAGTCTGGGTCCCATCACAGACGAGGAGATGGACATGTTAGACTTAGCCTACGGCCTGTCTGACACGTAAGAAAACACACACACACACACACACACACACACAGCCCTTTCTACTGAGAGCCAAATCAGTTTATCCAGTAATGAGATCATATTCCCCGCAGCTGCTTTAAAAGGATTTATTTTAGAGATTAACATTTGTCAGTGTCAATAGAACAAATACTTTAGGTGTAGTTTTAGTCATTATTTTAAGTTTAAAATAAGTCCCTCCCCTCTCGTGCACGCTCTAAGTCCCTCCCCTCTCGTGCACGCTCTAAGTCCCTCCCCTCTCGTGCACGCTCTAAGTCCCTCCCCTCTCGTGCACGCTCTAAGTCCCTCCCCTCTCAACCACGCTCTAAGTCCCTCCCCTCTCAACCACGCTCTAAGTCCCTCCCCTCTCAAGCACGCTCTAAGTCCCTCCCCTCTCGTGCACGCTCTAAGTCCCTCCCCTCTCAAGCACACTCTAAGTCCCTCCCCTCTCAAGCACACTCTAAGCCCCGCCACTCTCAAACACGCTCTAAGCCCCGCCCCTCTCAAGCACGCTCTAAGCCCCGCCCCTCTCAAGCACGCTCTAAGCCCCGCCCCTCTAAACCACGCTCTAAGTTCCGCCCCTCTCAAGCACGCTCTAAGTTCCGCCCCTCTCAAGCACGCTCTAAGTCCCGCCCCTCTCGTGCACCCTCTAAGTCCCTCCCCTCTCGTGCACGCTCTAAGTCCCTCCCCTCTCGTGCAAGCTCTAAGTCCCTCCCCTCTCGTGCATGCTCTAAGTTCCGCCCCTCTCGTGCACGCTCTAAGTCCCTCCCCTCTCGTGCACGCTCTAAGTCCCTCCCCTCTCGTGCAAGCTCTAAGTCCCTCCCCTCTCAAGCACGCTCTAAGTTCCGCCCCTCTCGTGCACGCTCTAAGTCCCTCCCCTCTCGTGCAAGCTCTAAGTCCCTCCCCTCTCAAGCACGCTCTAAGTTCCGCCCCTCTCAAGCACGCTCTAAGTCCCTCCCCTCTCGTGCACGCTCTAAGTCCCTCCCCCCTCTCGTGCAAGCTCTAAGTCCCTCCCCTCTCAAGCACGCTCTAAGTCCCGCCCCTCTCGTGCACGCTCTAAGTCCCGCCCCTCTCAAGCACACTAAGTCCCTCCCCTCTCAAGCACGCTCTAAGTCCCTCCCCTCTCGTGCACCCTCTAAGTCCCGCCCCTCTCGTGCACCCTCTAAGTCCCGCCCCTCTCGTGCACCCTCTAAGTCCCGCCCCTCTCGTGCACCCTCTAAGTCCCGCCCCTCTCGTGCACGCTCTAAGTCCCTCCCCTCTCGTGCACGCTCTAAGTCCCTCCCCTCTCGTGCACGCTCTAAGTCCCTCCCCTCTCGTGCACGCTCTAAGTCCCTCCCCTCTCGTGCACGCTCTAAGTCCCTCCCCTCTCGTGCACGCTCTAAGTCCCTCCCCTCTCGAACACGCTCTAAGTCCCTCCCCTCTCGTGCACGCTCTAAGTCCCTCCCCTCTCGTGCACGCTCGAAGTCCCTCCCCTCTCGTGCACGCTCGAAGTCCCTCCCCTCTCGTGCACGCTCGAAGTCCCTCCCCTCTCATGCACGCTCTAAGTCCCGCTGCACCTCGGCTTGTTGACCAAAAAGACGGCAGAAGCGAAATTTGGACGTATTTGAGCGATATCTCTGACAGTGAGGGCGAGCCTACGGACACCACGAAAGAAATGTATTACTTTTATTTAATACGAATTCTTGTCATTTATTTTATTTACTGTTCTCATTGTTTAAAAGTTTGTGTTCTGGTTCTGGTGTGAAATAAAGCACAATAATTACATTTAAGACTGTTTCCCTTTTTTTAAGAAAAGTATCGAGAAAGAATCGCAATTCTTGACTTGGTGTCGAAACCAAAATGTTGGTATCGTGACAACACTACTGTGAACGCTGTAAAAAGCACGACCAATCATCTGAGCCGGCTAAAGTAACTGGATGGCCTACCTGCCGGTCAGCCTTCCATCTGGGCACAAACTTACCTCGTGCCCTCATTGGTCATGTGTGCGTTCGTGTGTGTTGGAGGAGGGGCTCTGTGAGGAAGACGCAGATTTCTTCCGGCTGTGTATTTTCAGATTCTAGCCACTCCAGCTGTTTCTCCAAAACTACCTACCCCACCTTTAAGCTCATCTTGTTCTCTTCTCTGCGCACAGGTCTCGTCTGGGTTGCCAGATCTGTCTGACGAAGCGGATGGAGGGCATGGTGGCGCGAGTCCCAGAGAGCATAGCCGACATCCGACAGAGTCAGGACGGATTCTAACGGCAACCTCCTTTTTTAAACAACGATATTATACTACACAGCAAACGTATGATATCCGTGATATAAATCTCAGTGTGCACCAAACCCCCGCCTTTTTGTTTCGGATATACGTCAGGGCATTTCATGTTAATATGACTGTGTACATAAGGTCATATAAACAACATGTGACTGAAATGTCTGCGGACAACTCTCAAAGGTCCTCGTAGACCGTCCTCATATCTTATGTTAATCTAGATGCATACTTCGTTGAGCTGATTCTTTCTGTAACAATATAATTACATTATATGATTGTACATAGCTAGATCACATATGTATAGAGTGAAAAATAATGTAATAAAAAGAAACATCTTATTAATAACCGTGTGTGTCGGTCATTACGTGTTTTATATATTATGTTGGAAATTAGATTTAAATCACTGCTGGCCTTTAATGAAGGAGGGAATACAAGACATACATTCGTTTTAAAAAGAAAGGTTTGTGATGAGCGAAGTTCCTGGAGGTAGGAAGGAGCATTCCTCACTGATGGGTGAGTACAGCTACAGGAAATCACTTTGTCAAAAACTGGAACTGTAAGCTCAGTTATAGCCAGGGGAGGACAGATTCAACGTCTTTTTTTGGATAAGGGTCCTCCCCCTCATATAAAAATGAGTTGTTTTAGAAAGAACAGTTTTCACATCAAGGTATTTGTGGCGCAATTGTAGGAAATACTTAAAGGCGGGGTAAGTTTGAGAAACCGGCTCGAGATACACTTGTTATATTCCATGGAATGCTCTTAACATCCCGATAGCAATGAATATCTGAAGTGCTTTGACAACAAATCCATAACAAAAAATTCATCTGTGGAAGCCGTGAAAAAGCACGACCAATCATCTGAGCCGGCTAAAGTGACTGGATGGCCTACCTGCCTGTCAGCCTTCCATCTGATCTCGTGCCCTCATTGGTCATGTGCGCGTTCGTGTGTGTTGGAGGAGGGGCTCTGTGAGGAAGTGGCAGATTTTTTCCGTCTGGTGTATTTTCAAATGTCGCAAATTGAGCTGCTGGAAGAACCAGCTCAACTGGCACATACAAGTGCAGGGCAAGAGGTGGGTGAGAGTTATCCCTTGAACTCAGTGGCGTTCCAGGCTTCCCCTGTTTCTTTGGATTATAGTTATATAATTTTAATAAATAAATAAAAACACTTTGTTTAGTTTCGGTAATTACTCTGTGCTGTGTGTTGCTGCCGGCCCATCTCTCCCCATTCTCATTCTCACCAACGCAACTCCGGTTTAAGCTCCGTGCTAGAGCTTTTCAGGTTCAGAACCGGTTCTTCGGGTTTAGCTCCGGCTCTTTTCACACCGCCCAGAGTCAGACTGGTGCTGCGTCATTGCGTCAAGACGTAACCGTTTGCGTGCCTGCTTCATAAAGCCAACCCGCGACCAAAAACTTTTTCACACAGTCAGAACAAAGGCATTTTTCCAATAATTGCCGGGTGTGTGTTACGTACGTGTGTTATGATTAGATCATTATCTTTGAAATGTTTGTGACTCATTCACACCGAGGCGCAGGAGGCGGAGCCACACCTGTCGTCCTAACTCACTCTCGCTCCACCCAAAGGTGTTGGTTGCATCCCAAAACTGCATGCATTTCATGTTACAGGTGCAAAACTGACTTAGCCATAACAAAAACAGTAGTTCATACACCTTACATGTCTTTATCTTTATTATGCATTCACAAGAAGACAGGACTGTCGCATTTCAGCCCTAAACATAATAGCTTTTTCTTTGCACAGCGACAGGTGGAGATTCACATGACATGTCGTGGACTGGGTGTCTGCTGCCTGCAAGAGAAAAACAGACAATTGTTTAATACTTTTAACAGAGAGAACATTGTGTACCTGCTCATCTAGGCATGCATATCTAAAGGGGGTTATTTATCAGGACGGTTTGATTGATCAGATTTGACAGTGTGATCATTTGAGACTACATTTATTCAGCTCTGCCAAAAACCACGACATTTCTGATGAACAAAACCATAGCATTTCATTTTGTATGATTGTATCTCACCTGTATTCTACTTGCATCCTCCATGCCCGTGACCGTGCCCACGGCCGTGCCCACGCCCGTGCCCACGCCCATGTTTGCGACCATGTTTGTGCTTTCGACGGCCTCCGTGCCCATCACTGCTGCTGCCGCTGCTGCTGCTTTCGCTTCCACTTTCACTTCCGCTTCCACTTCCACTGGCACAACCTTGCTCTCTGCGTTTTATACGTTCTTGCCTACGTTCAGCACGACGACGTCTGCGGCGTTCCTTCTTCTCGTCATCATCGTTATCACGGCATCCTTGGCGGTCTTTGTCATCATCCTTATCATGTCTGCGGCGTTCCTTCTTCTCGTCATCATCGTTATCACGGCATCCTTGGCTGTCTTTGTCATCATCCTTATCATGTCTGCGGCGTTCCTTCTTCTCGTCATCATCCTTATCACGGCATCCGTGGCGATCTTTGTCGTCCTCATCCTTATCACGTCTGTGGCGATCTTTGTCGTCCTCATCCTTATCACGTCTGTGGCGATCTTTGTCATCCTTCTTGTCCTTCTGTTGAAGGGCATCGTCCAGGTCGAAGTTGTACCCTGACGGGTGTTCATCTGTTCAACAATCAGAATAAAACAAATCAATGCATTTCAAACACTGAGCTACAACCCCTAGACAAAGGACTCGATATAATCGTATTTTTTTTAGGGTAAAATGTCATTACATTCAACATTTCATGACACCAAGAAATGAATTGGCAACACAATTTTACTTAAATGAGATACCAATTAATACGTCATCCCCACTCATGTTTTCAAAACAAACACCCAAGACAAAGGACTCAACAAGATTTAACAAGAAACTTTGACTTCGGTCAATCTTACCTTGGTCGGTACATGAGAACATTTTCCGTCGTTGATGTCTCTCTTTGTGGCAGAAAGTTTCTGTGACACAGAATAAAAGAAAAACACAGGGAAGTGCATTTAGGTTAATCCAGTTCGACTGGAAATGAAAAGGTATGGCAAAACACGCTGCATTCTGAACAGAAGGTATGACTTATCTTCTCAGAATTGTAAGGGCGTCTGGGAACGGCAGTAACAATGACGATCCCGTACGTTTGACACTTTTGTCCTTCGTGTTAACACAACATGATTCCTATCATGTTCACTCAGGTATTTTTCCACAGGCCCTGAAAACTGCAGTCATTAAACCGCTCTTAAAAAAGAATAATCTAGATGCTTCAGTAATGAACAATTACAGGCCCATATCAAACCTCCCATTTCTAGGTAAAATCATTGAAAAAGTTGTTTTTCAACAGTTGAGTAATTTTTTGTATTTAAATAACTGTTTCGATGTGTTCCAGTCAGGCTTTCGTCCAAACCACAGTACTGAGACTGCTCTTGTAAAGGTCTTTAATGACATCCACTTAAACACAGACAGTGGCAGAACTTCAGTGTTAGTATTATTAGATCTCAGTGCTGCGTTTGACACTGTTGACCACAGCATATTACTAGACCGACTGGAAAACTGGGTGGGACTTCGGAAACCGTTCTAAATTGGTTTGAATCCTACTTAAAGGACAGAAACAACTTTGTTTCTATTGGTAAATACACATCTGAGTTGACACATATGACATGTGGGGTTACCTCAAGGCTCCATCTTGGGGCCTCTTCTCTTTAACATCTACATGCTACCACTGGCTCAGATAATGAAAAACAACAAAATAAGTTACCATAGCTATGCAGATGACACACACATTTACGTAACCGTTTCACCAGGAGACTATGCTCCAATTCAAACACTGAGTAAGTGCATTGAACAAATCAATGACTGGATGGGTCAGAACTTTCTCCAATTAAACAAAGATAAAACTGAGGTAATGGTTTTTGGAGCCAAGGCAGAACGTATAAAAGTTAGCGCTGAGCTTCAGTCTGCAATGTTCAAAACAACAGATAAAGCCAGAAATCTAGGTGTAGTCATGGACTCTGACCTGAGTTTCAACAGTCACATTAAAACAGTTACTAAATCAGCCTACTATCACCTAAAGAACATATCTAGGATTAAAAGACTAATGTCACAGCAGGATTTGGAAAAACTTGTCCATGCTTTTATCTTCAGTCGACTCGACTACTGCAATGGTGTCTTCACAGGTCTCACTAAAACATCTATTAGGAAGCTGCAGCTGATTCAGAACGCCGCTGCTCGAGTCCTCACTGACACTAAGAAAGTGGATCACATCACTCCTGTTCTGAAGTCTTTACACTGGCTTCCTGTGTGTCAAAGAATAGATTTCTAAATACTGCTGCTGGTTTATAAAGCACTGAATGGTTTAGGCCCAAAATACATTTCTGACCTCCTGCTAAATGATGAAGCATCCAGATCTCTCAGGTCTTCAGGGACTGGTCAGCTTTCTGTCCCCAGAGTCAGAACTAAACATGGAGAAGCAGCGTTCAGTTATTATGCTCCATCTGGAACAAACTCCCAGAAACCTGCAGGTCCGCTGCAACTCTGACTACTTTCAAATCCAGACTGAAGACTTTTCTTTTTGCCGCTGCTTTTAATTGAACTATTCACATCTTAGACTGCACTGTAACTTTTATCCATGTATTTCTTCTTTTAATGTTTATTTTATTAGCTTTTCTTTTTAATGATTTTAAATGCCATTTTCTTAATGTCTTTCATTTTTTGTAAAGCACTTTGAATTGCCTTGTGTTGAAAAGTGCTATATAAATAAACTTGCCTTGTCTATCATATAACACATATACACACGTTTCTTCACTTATGTCTAGAACACAGATATCTGTTTAAATCCCACATGTTTACATATTATTACATTAAGTAATATTATATTTTACTGTACAGTATTTTGTTTTTCATTCTGTTATCTGATTCTATTATAATTAACTTATTTCCGCATTAACTTGCTCATTGTGTGGCATGCACCATTCTCTCTAAGTTTTATTTTTGTCTATTTCCTTTTGCAATTTTTTTAATTTATTTGATTAATTCGGTATTTTATTGGTTGCTTTGTGGCCTGGGATTTAAGTGGCACAGTGCTTTGTCTGAATCACCTCTGAGTCTGAATCACCTCAGAGTCTGAATCACCTCAGAGTCTGAATCACCTCAGAGTCTGAATCGCCTCAGAGCAGGGCCGGACTGGGAATTAAACACCCAGCCAGGCCACTACCAGTTTTCTTTTGTGCCATTTTTCTGGATTTATTTGTCAATATTTACAGCGTTGCTGCCCGTAGTGATAGCCCTAAACTTTAAATCTACTACCCCAGAATAAACATATGGACATGGGTTACTAATTAAATAAAATATGCAAATCTATTTAGGAACCTATCCATGTGAACATATTTTAAGTGGAGGTGGACCTCAAATCCTCTAGGGGGGTCCGGGGCATGCTCCCCCGGTAAGATTTTTTTTTTTTTTTAAATGTTGGACTTAAATGCATCAATCTGGTGCACTTTGAGGGGGAAATAAAGAGACTACATATGAAACAGAACTGTATACATTTAAATAATCATAAAATCATAAGAACATGGCCATAACCAATAACATACCATATCCAATAGGAATACACACTGAAACTTGTTTATTTATTTGTTTTTGGTTCATTTATAGTTGTGAGTGTGTCTGTGCTCCTGAACCAGCCTCTCCTGTCTCCCTCCTCTCCCTCCTCTCCCCCCTCTCCCCCCTCTCCCCCTCTCCTCTTTGAGGCAGCAGCAAAGACTAGTTTTAGCTCTCAACACGTTTTTAAAGTTTATCTTACCTTATTTCACCTAGTTTTATTATTCATCCATATTTTACTAATCACTCCCCCTTCAAATGGAAATATGTGTTTACATAAATGGTGACCAAACCGTTTGAGACCCACTGAGAGAACTTGGACTAAGTTAACTATCTAAACACTTTACCTCACCTGAGCTGAGGTTATCAGTGTCTCAGTCTGACAGGACAGGACTCTCCTCCACCTTGTTGACAGCTCATGATATCCGTTAGCGCAGCTAGCTAGCACCAGATGCTAACAACAACAATACACGTAACCGGTGCACGCGCTTTCTCTCTCGCTCGCTCGCGACACACATACACACCCTCCCGAGCTTGAATGACACACAGAGACCAATCGAATCGAGGGCATTAGTATGATCTGTATGAAAGTGGTCACCCTCTGTGAGGCAGAGTCAGACCCACATTTGCGGAGCGTTGTGTTCACAATACATAAAACAAAGTATTCCTCAGGCCAGCAGGCCACTTAACAGGCCTGGCCATCGGGAAACCTCCCGGTCCTCCCGATGGCCAGTCCGGGCCTGCTTTGTGGCATAAGCCTGGGATTTAAGTGGCACTGTGCTTTTCCACTGAATCTGCACATTTTATAGTTATACAAATATAAGTGATGAAAATACAATTCTGTAATTTTAACTAATGTTCTAAAGTGACATTTAATACAATTAAGATGTTTCCTACCTCTCACACATCACACAGGATGGCACTGGCACTGATGGAAAGCACTCCCCGGAAGGCTTTACTACCCATCATGCTCTGGGGCAGGCCCAGGTCTCCAAGGAACTGATTGAGCTGAAGAGAGAAGTCTTCAGCTTTAAGGAAGCCATTGAGAGGAAGATGTGCCAGAATGACACTACCATGACAGCTACTAAACTGTAATGGAAACGCAGCATAAAGTGAGCCTGGCCTACCTATAACTTACTAAGCCGTGCGAGGCCCTGCAGTGGAAAAGCGGCATTACTGTATTGTTGAAGGTCCTATAACAGCATTTCTGTTTTGATGCTATTCCATTTTCATCTTTAGGCATAAGCATCAATCTCGGCCAATTGTCTCTGGGTAAAGTGATCCGTGCCTTAGGGATAAAAGCAAGAGCTCACCCGTCTCCTTAAAGGTATGCTTTGAGCCTGGCCTAACAAGGCCTACCAAGGCCTAACCACACTAGTGGCGTTTTCTCCCGGAGGCCAAGGGAAGCCAGACTTCACCTGTTTTTTCAGATTGTAGTTATACTTTTAATAAATAAATAAAAACACTTTGTTTAGTTTCGGAAATTCTTCTTTGCTGTGTGTTGCTGCCGGCCCATCTCTCCCCCAATCTCATTAGGCGGTTTCACACCGGAGTACTTTTACCCGTACTTTTCCTGTTTAATTCCGATAGTGCCATTTGTTGTGCCTGCTAGAGAGGTGGTACTACCCTGGGGAGAAAAAAGTACCAATTTCCATTGGCTGGGCGAATTGCAAACCACGCCCCGTAAAACTCTGAAAAGTTTTGTGAAGCCGCCATTGTATTTGCTGGCATTAGCATTATTAGCATTAGCCCCGTGCACCAACGGAGAGACTAACTTATGGCAACACAACATAAAACATGGGAGCGGTGGAGATGAGGAGGTGTCGGCGTTCTGGCGATTTACTCGGAAGGCTTCAGTAGAAGCTGCTGGGAGTCCCAGCAGCTTCTACTGAAGCTAGTCCCCAACTCCGGGGACTTCCTGCCGGGGACTGTGGGCGGCAGTATACGCCGTGAAGTGGTTTGCGGCCTGCCAGTAAACCCAAAGCAGAAGAAGTGACCTCAGCGGCTTCATTTGCGTAGTCTTCCCTCAGGGAACTTATTCCGGTGTGAACGCGATCTCTACTTAGTTCCATGGGGGTACTAAGTGCCGGGCACTAAGTACGGCAAAGTACTTGGTGTGAAAGCGTGTTACGGCTGCTGTTTCTGCCTGCTCGGTAACCTGTCTGGGATTGTCTGCAGCTGTGTGTGTGATTATGTAAATGAGCTGTGGACCAGTCTCCTGGTCCACTTCCGAGGACACTGATTGGAGCACGCCGGGCCCGACGTTCTCCAATCCCTGTGCAAGCCCAGCGCACACCTGCTGGAGAGGACTACAAAGCCTGGGAACAATTATCACTCAGGAGGCTCTGCTGCGATCAGACGCCTCATACCTTTTGCTCTCGTGTCATGGACACTACAGACTGTGTTTGGTATGTGTTTAGTGACGAGTGTCAACATATGTGCTTAATGTCGAGTGTGGATATATGTGTTCAGTGTCGAGTGACAACTTATGTGCTTAGTGTGGAGTGTGGATATATGTGTTTAGCATAGGGTGCTTAGTTCCCCTCCTTCAGCTGTGTTTTCTTACAGCTTCCTTTCTTTAGACTGTAGCACTTTGACGGTGAGGGTTATTAGCTATATTTCCTCCTTTTGTTAGGTTGGTTATCAACCTGTGCCCTTTTGGCCCTTTTGTTTGTTCAGGCTGCACGCCTTCCATTTTGTTACACCCTGTTCTGTAATAAAACTATTTATAATTATTACCAATTACATACTGGTGTGTTGCATTCCTCTGGAGCTAATTTCCTGCCATAACTCCACAAACAAACTAAACAGGTTTTACAAATGCCTCATGATTCACTAACAAACACAATGTGGTTTGCAAATACAAAACACCATCTACAAACTAATGCATTTAGTTTTGCAAAGAAAAAAACGTATCTATCAAATAAACACATAACATTGTTCTAATAAATCATGTTTCAGAGACAAATTCAGCTTAGGTTTTACAAGTACAACACTTTTTTTTAAAGTACAAAACTTGTTTTACAACTACAAAACTTTTTCTTCTCACGGCGGAATATTACTGCCAAAAGTCACGTGACTCACTCACCTAGTTGGGATGTAACAAAGCGGCTATTGAGTTTTTTTTACAAAGAGTGAAACAGCGCCCCTCTAGATTTTATGGTGAAACAGTAGATTGCACTCACTGTTGCGAGAGGAGGCCAGCCGAAATTGACTTCCCTTGGTGAAAAGAAATGGAGGGATTGACCAATCAGACGAGGCTCACGTCATGCCCCCTGCCAACCTGTGATTAGTGAGGGCCATGCCAAGGGAAGCCAGATGCAATCAAATCGCATCAACTGAGTGTTGCAGTAACGCGACCTAAAATCCGGAAGCTGCGCTCGGGTTCCCTTGACATAAAAGCAATGGGATTTCTCCCTAGGATTTTGGAAAATAGCTCGAAATAAGGTCTGTGGAAAACGAACCTGTTAGATAAATGCACGTTTTGTCTACCCTACTTTTATAATTTTCGTATCATAAATCTAATCGATAGATAGTGTATAATACAAATGTCTGTAAAATGATACCGGGCGCTGTATTCACTCATCTGGTTACGTTATTGGTTATTACATTGAACACCACACACACACATCTGTTAAACCAGCAGTATCGTGGCGTGGGGAAAAAATTAGGGGAAGCCAATAATACGTCCTTTCTTTTGGGTCGGGGGTGTGGTGGTCAATGCAATAACGTAACCAGATGAGTGATTACAGCACCCGGTATCATTTTACACACATTTGTATCACACAGATGCAGGACTTACACACACCTGTTATCTAACCCAGGGGTTCCCAACCTGTATTGTGCCAAGGACCGGCAGATACATTAAAAAAAAATCATGCGCCTTGGTGACTGGACATCTCCTTCATTCATAAAACTAATAAAAGGGGGAGTAATCAGGCAGTTCGATGTGTGTGTAGAGATGTGTGTAGAGGTGTGTGTGGTTAACACGAAGCAGCCTGCAGTCACTCGCTGTTCTGATGAAGGTAAACACACCGAAGGCGGTGCGTAAAAAGGCATAGCTCTCGGCGCGCTGGTGCTGCACTTCTCAGAAACGGAGTTACACGCTGCCTCCTGGTGCTGCCTGCAGCCATTTCATGAAGTGATGGAGGTTTTCCTTCAAACAGCTGCGGGCAGCAGATACCGTGAGAGTCCCGGACATGAATTAATAGATCAAGGCAGACTGTTTACTCTCCTGCCAATCCGTGCTTAAACAAAGGCAAGGCAAGTTTATTTATATAGCACTTTTCAACACAAGGCAATTCAAAGTGCTTAAGAAAGACATTAAGAAAATCAGTCATTAAAAAGAAAAGCTAATAAAATAAACATATAGCTCTACACCCCTGGCCGACATGTCCTTAAAATGAAGTCCGAGTTTAAAATATATCTCAAATAATGTATGCACTGTCATTTCCCCACATAAACATAACAGTCTGCAATTAAACGGTGGTCTCCTGTACGCTCCTCTTCCTACTTGGCGCATTGTAACTTTCTCGTGCGCACGAGAGGCTGAGACCAGGCTGAGCCGCCGAATCCATCGGAACATCATAAAAGCCATTTTCACTAGGCTACTGGAGGAAATAATATGGCTGGTATAGGTGCGAACATTAAACACTTTTTGAAAAAAATATCATGATAAAATATTTTTATATATTTATAATTCTGCAAATATTACGATAAACTCATAGCTATTTCGCGGCCCAGCAGTAGGCCGCGGACCGGGGGTTGGGAACCGCTCCTTTTTTCCTCGCTGTACACAGCTCCAGTTTGGGCATCGGTCTGTCATCAGATTGTATTTGCTGCTGTAGCGGAAGTTTAGTACAATTATTTTGGATTAAATACTCCAAATCTCCACCCTCCATAATTGCACTTGCTTCAGTTGCTTGCTACTTTCTAACAGCGGTGAGAGTGGTGCGGTGACGCTATCTATCTTATATCGATTAGATTTATGATTCGAAAATTATAAAAGTAGGGTGGATATTATCCGACTGAACAAAACGTGCATTTATCAAACAGGTTTGTTTTCCACTGACCTTATTTCCAGCTATTTTCCAAAATCCTATGGAGAAATCCCATTGCTTTTTTGTCGAGGGAAACCGAGCGCAGCTTACTTCCGGGTTTTAGGACGAGTCACTGCAACACTAACTTGATACTATTTAATTGGATTGGCATGGCCCTGACCAATCACAGGTTGGCAGGGGCATGACGGGAGCCTTGTCTGATTGGTCAATCCCTCCATTTTTTTTCACCAAGGGAAATCAATTTCGGCTGGCCTCCTCTCGCAACAGTGAGTGCAATCTACTGTTTCACCATAACATCTAGAGGGGAGCTGTTTCACTCTTTGTAAAATACTCAAAGAGAATGGGGGAGAGACGGGCCGGCAGCAACACACAGCAAAGAATTTCCGAAACTAATCTAAGTGTTTTTATTTATTTATTAAAATTATAACTACAATCCGAAAAAACAGGGGAAGCCTGGCTTCCCTTGGCCTCCGGGAGAAAACGCCACTGTAAACCGGGGGTACTAACATCTACCATGGTTTTAAGACAGGAGGCAGTGCAGTTCTCAAAATGCATTTGTAAGTTCCACAGTTTCGTTTTTTTTCAGAAGGTTCGGTTATATATTTTAAGTATAGTATAATTTAAGTACACACAAATTGTGCTTACTTGTGTTTGCAGAGAGATTCAATTACATATGCTGTCCTCCACACTCCCCCCATAAAGAAAGCAGTTCCAGTAGGAACACCGTTGACCCAGGCTACCCAACAGGACCCTCTTCACACCACAGTGAATATCCGTTAACGCAACACTGACATAACTGTTATCGGTACAACAAAACAGTACAGCTACAATAGCCTTCAAAAACTCCACACTGACATCTATAATCCTTTTCCAAAACCAGCCAACAAACCTTCCCCTACCCACTCAGCAACTCCAGCACCTGGAGAAGCAATTTAAGAGGGACAGAGTAGACAGAATAAACAGTTTAGGACCCAACACTGACCCCTGGGGGACACCACAAGAAATGTCCAAACATGAAGAACAGTCATTTCCCAACTTCACATACTGCTGTCTATTGCTTAAATAGCTTTTATTCCAGTCTAAAAGTATACCCCTGATACCATACCTTTCTAATTTATGTAGTATGATATCATCATGGTTGATTGTGTCAAAAGCTTTTTTTATATCTATAAAAACCCCTAATGCATATTTGTTGTGTTCAAGGGCGAGAATAAACCATAACCATGATATCAAATGCAATCTCACAGCAGAGTAGTGAGGAATAGTCCACTTTTGGTTCAGTTGAGAGGTTCATTAAAACACATCATCCTGTTATATCTCTCCGTGTAAAGGAAGGTTAGGAAGGAACCTGCTGTGTTTTACATTTCATGATTGGTGACCTATGATGTAAATGCCATTTCTCTTTCTTTAATGTGTGTGTAAAGGTTGCTGCGATCACCTGAACTGCAGCTGCCTTAAAAGGGAGATGGCCTGCGGGGAGACCTGCCAGTGCGATCTAGTAAGGATACCTAGAGAAGTATTCAGATCTTGTAGCTACTTGATTAAAAGTATAAGTACTCAGATCTTGTACTTGAGTAAATGTAGAAGTACTCAGATCTTGTACTTGAGTAAAAGTAGAAGTACTCAGATCTTGTACTTGAGTAAATGTAGAATTACTCAAATATTGTACTTGAGTAAAAGTAGAAGTACTCAGATCTTATACTTGAGTAAAAGTAGAAGTACTCAGATCTTGTACTTGAGTAAATGTAGAAGTACTCAGATATTGTACTTGAGTAAAAGTAGAAGTACTCAGATCTTGTACTTGAGTAAAAGTCGAAGTACTCAGATCTTGTACTTGAGTAAAAGAAGAAGTACCAGAGTGTAGGAATACTCTGTTACAGTAAAAGTCCTGCATTCAAAATGTTACTTAAGTAAAAGTACAAAAGTATTGGCATCAAATTATATTGAAAGTAAAAGCCCCCGACCTATGGTCATGAAGGATGGGTCATGAGTCATGACCGAAAGAACCAGATCGCGGATACAAGCGGCCGAGATGGGTTTTCTCCGCAGGGTGGCTGGCGTCTCCCTTAGGGATAAGGTGAGAAGTTCGGTCATCCGGGAGGGACTCGGAGTTGAACCGCTCCTCCTTCGCGTCGAAAGGAGCCAGTTGAGGTGGTTCGGGCACCTAGTAAGGATGCCACCTGGGCGCCTCCCTAGGGAGGTGTTCCTGCTCTTTTCTCTTCTCCCCCTTTTTCTCACTGCAGGTAATCAGCGGATCACTTCCTGCCTGTGCAGCTCAGACTGAAGGCTGATTGGATCCCCTCACCCTCAGCCGGCCTATCAGCAGCCAGGGCCTGTCATTAAATGAGGCAATCCAGGTAGTTTTCAGAGCGGATTTCGTAAAGGGCGGTCCACAATAGATGCTTTAGTAAGAGTGAGTAATGATGTGGAAAAAACATTGATAATGAAAGAGATAATGGCAATAGTGTACTTTGACATTGAAAAGGCGTATAGACTCTGGAGGGATGGGTTACTGATCAAATTGAATAGAATGGGTATTGGAGGGAGAATGTACAATTAGGGCCTTTTTATAATAGTGTAATGAATTATCTCCAAACACACCGTGTATATATATATATATATATAAATGCATTTATTGATCATTTGAACAGCTTTGGCAAATCATTCCATTTCCACTATAAAAGAACAATGCATTTTAGCACAATACAAATTCAATATATTTAACTCTTTTAAATAAAAAAGAAAACAGCTTAAAAACAGTGCTAGGGCCTTGAGAAATATATGTGTATTTTAACCATCACTTATGAGTGAACACAATTTTCAGGAACAGTTCTGCCTATTAATTTGAGGTGGGCCGTAAGCTCAGTGGAACGGATTATATGATCCGTACTCGGGTGTGTCATATAAACACACCCTCTGCAGTGCCCCGGTACTTGCTGCTCCAAACTTCACCCGCCCTTTTAAGTTGGAGGTAGACGTGAGTGCACTAGGTGCGGGCGCAGTACTTCTGCAGGAGGATGAGCGGGACATTGATCATCCGGTCTGTTACTTCTCGAATAAGTTCAAGAAACACCAGCTTCATTACAGCACCATCGAAAAAGAGGCACTGGCGTACTTTTGGCGTTACAGCACTTCGAGGTGTATATAGGGTCGAGTTCTGTGCCAACTGTGATTTTCTCTGATCACAATCCTCTCGTGTTTCTATCTCGGATGCAGAACAGCAACCACCGCCTTATGCGTTGGTCCCTTTTGCTACAGGATTTTAACGTCCAAATTTGCTACAAGAAGGGGGTTGATAATGTTATGGCTGATGCTCTGTCCAGGTGCCCGTTAATCTAACATTTCTTTGGGGGAAATGTTTGATTTTTAGTTAGGTGTGTGTGTGTGTGTGTGGTGTGTGTGTGTGTGTGTGTGTGTGTGTGTGTGTGTGTCTGTGTGTGTGATTGTTAAAGTGCAACTTTGTTGGTCGGATTAAACTGCCAAAAGCTTTTTCAGGCTCAACACCCTGGTCTTCAAGGTCTTCAAGTTCTCCTCATCCAGGCCCATCAACACTTTCTGGGTGAAGTCGAAAGTGTTGGCCAAGTCTTTTGGGTAGTTCAGATGCAGGGCAAAGGTCAGTGCAAAAAGCAGAATGAATGCGTCAGCCAGTGTGTGGAGTTCGATAACTCCGTTACCCTCAATGACAACAGCGATCCTCTCTGGGCAGAAGAGCGTGGTATCTGTTGACCTGGCACTGATCATGAGAAGTCCGACCGCGATGCCCTCTGTGTCTGGATCATCAGACTGCTCCACCTGATGACAAGAACAGATAAACGTTACCCAAATTGCCTTGCTATCTCAGAAATGTGTTTTCTGAAAAATACATCAGTGACATATCACATCAAATACCACTCCGCTCCTCCACTCCCTCCACTGGCTCCCGGTAACTGCTACAATCCACTTCAAGACACTGGTACTTGCGTACCATGCTGCGAATGGATCTGGCCCTTCCTACATCCAGGACATGGTTAAACCGTACACCCCAGCACGTGCACTCCGCTCTGCATCAACCAAACGACTCGCTGCACCCTCGCTGCGAGGTGGACCGAAGTTCCCATCAGCAAAAACACGTGGGTTTGCTATCCTGGCTCCAAGATGGTGGAATGAGCTCCCCATTGACATCAGGACAGCAGAAAGCTTACACACCTTCCAGACTGAAAACTCATCTCTTTCGACTCCACTTCCAGCCATAGAATTACTAACAAAGCACTTATATACTAACAAAGGACTGGCTCCTCTAAAGCCAGCTGAGTAGCACTTGAAATGTTTGGCTCTATGAAACCTGATGTACTTTATGATTCTGTTTTCTTCAAGGTTGTGTCTTCCTGGTCGAACGCACTTATTGTAAGTCGCTTTGGATAAAAGCGTCAGCTAAATGCAATGTAATGTAAATAACCTTATGTTTTGTGCATAATGTGGGTCTAAGGAAACGCCTATTAGCATTGCACAACACAATGTTACAGCACCAGAAACGTCAGCCTCCAAAATAACCAATCAGTTGACATAAATGCTTTCAACAAAAAAACATTTATAACCTTCATAAGGATTTATTTTATCACTGTCCACAATAGACTATGGTTGTATAGTGTATGGAGCAGCAGCAATCACTTTTAAAAACTACAATATAAAGCATTGCGGCTGTGTATTGGAGCAATACAATCACCCCCTATTAATGCAGTTCTGATAGAAGCAGGAGAGACGCCTCTGGAGATCAGAGGAGAGAAACTTGCTCTGTCATACTGGGTCAGGCTACAAGGAAGTGGAGAGGAACATATCACAAACAGAAAACAGGATTGCTGGGAATATACAAAGTTCCAGGGGCGTGGGTTTGGCTGGACGAGTAAGGAGAGAACGAGGACATATGGAGTAGAGACCATCACGTTTGCCAAAGCAACCCCATTTAGCCGTGTTCCCCCACGGCTTTCCCCAGAAGCTAACATAGATGTGAGTATCATGGAAAGGAGAAAAGTGTGGCAAATAAATGAAGTGGGAATTAAAACGAGTATCTGAACGATTACAATTACCTCAACATTCACACAGATGGATCTAAGAAGCAAGAATGCGTGGGGATATCGCTGAATTCAAAATATCAGTCACAAAACGAGTGTCTGTATCAGTTTATACAGCAGAAACACTCGCAGCAATTAGGTTGAAGAGGTCAGACCTGATAGGGTGGTGATATGCACAGACTCACTATCTGCTTTGGAAAGCTACAGTCCACACTAACAGTTAGAGACGATTTAATCATTGAACTTAACCACTGCTTACTGAGACTTCAGAGGAGGGGGATAGATGTGCAGTTATGCTGGGTGCCTGCACATGAGGGGGTTCAAGGGAATGAGCATGCTGATAAGTTAGCAAACGAGGCGTTACAAAAGGAAATAGCAGTGTCACTTGGAAAAGGAGAAGGAAAAGCAATAATTAAGAAGAAGGGTATGGAAATATGGCAGAAAAGGTTTGAAGAATGCAGGGGGTGTGGAGTGAAAGAAAATGTGGAACACACCATATTACACTGCAGCATGTAGAAAACAGAGAGGGAAACACTAAGAGACAGGGTCAGAGAGGCAGGAAGGGAGTGGAGCCTGATGGGGACACTGGGAACAGAAGGTGAGGGGGTAAGAGCTACCAGGAAGGGAGTGGAGCCTGATGGGGACACTGGGAACAGAAGGTGAGGGGGTCAGAGCTACCAGGAAGGGAGTGGAGCCTGATGGGGACACTGGGAACAGAAGGTGAGGGGGTCAGAGCTACCAGGAAGGGAGTGGAGCCTGATGGGGACACTGGGAACAGAAGGTGAGGGGGGTCAGAGCTACCAGGAAGGGAGTGGAGCCTGATGGGGACACTGGGAACAGAAGGTGAGGGGGTAAGAGCTACCAGGAAGGGAGTGGAGCCTGATGGGGACACTGGGAACAGAAGGTGAGTGGGTAAGAGCTACCAGGAAGGGAGTGGAGCCTGATGGGGACACTGGGAACAGAAGGTGAGGGGGTAA
The DNA here is from genome assembly GCA_902827135.1 of Harpagifer antarcticus. Taxonomy (NCBI): domain Eukaryota; kingdom Metazoa; phylum Chordata; class Actinopteri; order Perciformes; family Harpagiferidae; genus Harpagifer; species Harpagifer antarcticus. Next base: position 36,195 of record CADEHL010001533.1, read on the forward strand.
GAGCTACCAGGAAGGGAGTGGAGCCTGATGGGGACACTGGGAACAGAAGGTGAGGGGGTAAGAGCTACCAGGAAGGCCATTCTTAAGTATTTGAGTGAAACAGGATTGATTGGAAGAATTTAAAACAACGTAAACAACACAATGGTATAATTCCACAAGTGGTGATAGGATGATATGGTGATACACTCTCTTGTACAGTAGGTGGCGGTATGCACCTGAAAGCTGCTTGCAATCCGCCAAAAACCAAGAGGAGAAGGAGAAGAAGAAGAAGAAGAAGAAGAAGAAGAAGAAGAAGAAGAAGAAGAAGAAGAAGAAGAAGAAGAAGAAGAAGAAGAAGAAGAAGAAGAAGAAGAAGAAGAACCTGGATCCATGTGGCGTCTCGTCGCTTCGGTTCTCTCAGGAAGTCTGGATAAACCTCTGAATGGACTGTGTGCTCTTTTTTCTGGAGCGTTTACCTCGGACTATAGGAGCTAGCTTAGCATGCTAGCTGGAAACACGTTAGCAACACTAGCTGTTTAACGGAGTCTGCAGGAAAAGCTGATCTAGGAAACATGAGTAAAGTCCAGATGCTGCTGTCGTTGAAGAAGCAGCGACTCACTGCTGAAGAGATATTTGCTCTGTTTGAACAAACGATAGCAGAGCTCGAGGAGGAGCTGCTTCTTTCCAAAGAGGAGAACAAGAGACTCCAGAAACTACTGGACGCTGTTTTACAGCCTCAGCTTCGGATACACAGAGCAGGTCTGTTCCCTTTACCCTTCATTAACACTTTATTATCACATTAATAACAGTGTAGACCCTTTATCAGCACTTGCTGCAGGTAGTAGATCCTGAAGTAAAAGTACAAACACCACACTGTGAAAATACTCCATTACAAGTTAAAGTACTGCATTCATATCTTATTTAAGTAAAAGTATGTAAGTATTATTAGACACATGTACTTTATTATAATAATTCAAATGTATTACGGAAGAGCAAACCTACCAAAATAAATATATTTATAAAAATACATACATTGAATAATATGCCATTTTAATGTACTGATTTCAATATTACCCATACATGTAGGCACTAGTAGTAATAATAATAATTTTAAAAAAAATGTTTATTGCGCTTTTCTCGAACCCAACGACGCTTTACATTTGAGGAAGGGTAGACAAGCAAGGACAGGCAAAAAAACAAAACAGAAAAGCAGTCAGGAGGAAGTTGGTTGAGAGGGGGGGGGGAGCTTATGGATACAGAGTTGAAGAGGTGGGTTTTGAGGCGGGACCGGAACAGGGTGAGGGGCTCAGACTCACGGAGGTCTTGGGGGAGGGGGTTCCAGAGCCACAGAGAAGGCTCTGTCCCCGAAGCTCCGGAGTTTGGCCTTGGGGATGGAAAGCAATCCGGCTGAGGTGGATCTGAGGGTCCGGGGTGGTTGGTAGAGGATGAGGAGGTCAGTGAGGTAGGGGGGGCCAGATGGTGGAGGGCTTTGTAAGTGAAGACCAGGAGTTTGTAATGGATGTGGTGTGAAACGGGGAGCCAGTGGAGTTCTTTGAGGACCGGGGTGATGTGATGCCATGATTTGGTGTGGGTGAGGAGTCTGGCGGCTGCGTTCTGGACACACTGGAGTCTACTGAGGGAGGTGGAGCTGATGCCGTAGAGAATTTAGTTGCAATAGTCAAGGCGGGAGGAGATGAAGGCGTGAATGAGTCGCTCAGCTGCAATATTGCGGAGGTGAAAAAATGAGGTTTTTACAACTTGGCGGATGTGGGGCTCGAGGGAGAGGGTGGGGTCAAATATAATGCCAAGGTTGCGTGCCTGGGTGGAGGGGGAAACAGGGGTGCCATCCATGGTGAGTATCAGGTTGGGGTTTTTGCTGAGGGTTGATTTGGAGCGGATGAGGAGGAGTTCAGTTTTATTGCTGTTGAGTTTGAAGAAGTTGGATTCGATGTGGGTGAGGGGGGGGATTTGGTGCTGAGGTAAATCTGTGTGTCGTCAGCGTAACAGTGAAAGTCCAGGTTGTATTGGCGGAGAATCTGACCAAGGGGGAGGATGTAGATGATGAAGAGGAGGGGGCCGAGTACTGAACCTTGGGGAACACCTTGGGTGACTGAAGCTGTGGCAGAGGAGTGGTTGTTGAGAGAGATGAAGTGGAATCTGTCGGAGAGGTAGGACTGGAGCCACCTGAGTGCAGTACCTTCGATACCGATGTCCTGGAGTCGGGTAAGCAGGATGGTGTGGCTCACGGTATCGAAGGCTGCACTCAGGTCGAGGAGGATGAGGATGTTGAGGGAACCGGTGTCAGCAGAGGTGAGGAGGTCATTGAGGACTTTGATGAGTGCCGTTTCTGTGCTGTGGTGGGGAAGAAACCAGACTGAAGGGGTTCAAAAAGGTGATTTGTTTGGAGATGGCGGTGGAGTTGTTTGGAAATGATGCGTTCTATTGTTTTTGAGAGAAAGGGGAGGTTGGAGATGGGGCGGTAATTACTGAGGGAGGAGGGATCCAGACCGGGTTTCTTGAGCATGGAAGTGACAGCAGCAGTTTTGAAGGCAGAGGGAACGGTTCCTTGGGACAGGAGGAGTTGAAAAGGTTGACAAGGTAGGGGCAGAGGACGGGGAGGCAGCACTTCAGTAGAGGGGTGGGTAGAGGGTCAAGCGAGCAGGTTGTGGGTTTGAGTATTTCAGGGGGGGTAACCAGAGTGAACTGGGAGAGGCGGCCGTGGGGAGGAGGGCTCGGGAGGTCCAGGGAGATGGGGGGGAGAAATTCTGGCGGTGGATGTTGGGGGAGATATTTGTGTCAGATGCAGTGGATCAAATCAAATCTTATTTATATAGCACATTTATAAACGATTTTTGGTCGAGCCAAAGTGCTGTACATATAATAAAAATAGCCTACAGTAGAGACACTTTACAGCAAATACAACAGCACAGATCGTTCAGAATATCAGTATGAGAAAAATGACACCCTCTGTCCTTTGACCCTCACATCGTACAAGGAAACACTTCCAGAGTAAACCCACAGTTTAAAGGAACATGGGAGAAACCTCAGGGAGAGCAGCAGAGGAGGGATCCCTCTCCCAGGACGGACAGACGTGCAATAGATGCCGTGTGTAAATCCAAGAGATAATACATTTCACAGCATATAGACCGAATGTTAGCAAATGCATGTGTCTGTAATAAGAAGATGAATCCACGAGGATGTCAGCTTCAATCCTGTGGAAGCCATCAGGGAAGCAGCATGACGAGACCCAAGGCAGGACCGCAGAGACAGGTTCAGCCACGACCCGAAGTCCACGACTTAATCCAGAACTCAGGATAGAGGATCCAGGACACAAGACTACAGCAAGAGGATCAGCCTCGACTCGTAGATATAGATACAAAACAAGAAGAAAGATTTGGCTGGGTTAATCGGAACAAGAGAAAACACAGACACAGACAGAGAGGGGAAAGGCCATTGGATAAAAGTTATTCTTGATAACCCTCTAGAAAGATCTCATGAACTTCCCCACTCAATCTATCAAGACCCGAGCAGTTCTATTATAGGTAAGAAACAGAGATAGGGAGCACAACAACCTATCTCTTCATCAGATGCACTCCCCCGCTATCTAAGCGACTCTGTACCCCGTTACCCTCTACAAGGCCATAGACCAGCAGAGGGAAAATGGGGGGTGGGTAAGGATAAGGGTTTTTAAGAATAAACCGCAAGGGTCTAAAGGGAAAAAAGATGAAATATAAGGTACTATATTTTAAGTAATCCTATCTACTATTCCTATATTCGAATAATGTATAAACTATTTTATGCCCTTGGGGTTTAAGCCTGGTCTTAGGCACTATCAACAGCATTGAACAGATACTTTTTCGATACCAAATTTAAGAAATGTATCGCAGAGAGTAGTCGATGGCACAATTGGAGAAGCATCACAAGGATTAATGATCGAATTGAGGACATTAAAAAGAACTTGAGGCTTATGGCTGTTTTTGGAGATTAACAGAGAAATATACTCTGTTTTGGCTGCCGTCTGACAATCGGAAAGGCAAGCACGAAGCATTTCTAAGGAGACATGAAGTTTAATCTTTTTCCATTTTCTCTCTGCACGCCTGCAAGTGTGTCTAAAAGCGCGAGTACAATCATTGAGCCACCGCTCTAAGAGAACTTTGTTGCGTCTAAGCGTAAAGGGAGCAACGGAATCCAGTAGTAGTGTGCATGTCGAATCAAACAAAGAGATAAGCTCATCCGCACTAAAAGCACACAGTTCACCTCTAATTTACAGATCGGATAAGTATTAAAAGCATCTGAAAACTGTGAGGCAGTCAAGGGGTTAATTGAACGCAGACAACGCGCAGGAGCACGTGATTCGACTCCGACAGAAGGGATCGAGGTTGTAAACAGAACCGGTAAATGGTCTGAGATACGCGTTCCTGCACAGATTTCATCCACAGAGACAGACAATCCAAACGACAATACTAAATGTAAGGTGTGTCCCTTATCGTGTGTTGGGCCAGCCACAGACTGAATAAGACCAAAAGAGTCGAGGAGGTTTAAAAAATCCCTAACCAGAGGTTTAGACTCGCAGCACACATGGACATTAAAGTCTCCGCAGATCAAAACACGATCATATTTCACTATGATCCCGGACAAAAAGTCAGATATGAAATCATTATTGTACTTTGGCGGACGATACACGACTGCGCAGAGTATAGGCGAGGCCGGGTTCAGCTCAAAAAGCAATGCACTGCATAAAGTGGAAGTGGATGAAGAGAGGTTGTCAGCACTGGGTTTGAGGAGCTTGTTGACTGTGGAGAAGAGGGTCCTGGGGTTACGGGAAAAAATGTTTTAAATAAATAAATACATGTTCAAATAAGTATAGGAACCAAGTCGAGTTTTTCAAATGTATTGAACTGGTGATCACAGTTTGAACAGTTGACAGCTTTCATGCTTAAAACATAACTTTGTTTTTAAATGAAAGAGGGATCAAACACGAACAACATAACGGGTTAGGGTAACGTAACCCTATTACAACAGAGATCAACAACCTATAACAGGGCTATGCACAGAATGCAGCTATTCAATACTCATTCTTGTTTAAGAATATGAGCATGTCTACTCAGGGGAGAGGCGGGTGCGATTCACAATCAGGCCAGCTCTAAAGAAGCCCCTCTCAGCTGGAATTTGGGCATAAGATGAGGTTGCGTGATCTGCGTGTAGGAAGAGGCATTGGCTAGAACTAGCTAGATCTGATGGATTTGGACATAAACGCGAGTGAAGTCTAACCGGACGCGAGAGAGAGATCAGCACCAGCCGCTCTGCCCGCTGTGAGGGACCGGTGAGCGGAGCAAAACACACCTTTAGTCCCAACACATTTAGCTATGGCCCTGTCGTACTCGTATAACATGAAATTATTCCATTTGATAATATGTAATCAACTTAGGCACCCCTCCCAACATTGTTTTAAATATTCACAACTCAAATTGTGCAAGAATAATTCATAAAGAAATCAATGAATAAATATGTTCAATAATAAATTAAACACATCTAAAATGTTACTTGATAAAGAATAGGGGAACTAGTACAAAGGGCACTAAGTAATTAAACCATTAATATAAATTAATCTCGTCAATCAATTATTGCCAACATGTATTTATAATATATTCTGTGTATATATATATATTTTGAGAGAGATATACACACTAAACAAAGGCATTAATTAGGGCTGCAAAATGTCCCATTTTAATGGTGATTAGATTTGTAAATGCTAACACTTAACAGTTTGTTCTGACCGTGTGTTTCCTGTTTCCTGCAGACGTCCAGCAGCTGGTGGTGGTTAAAGAAGAGCCTCTCCCTGACCGGCAGGAGTGGAGCTCCAGTCTGGACCAGGAGGACCCAGAGCCCCCCCCACACATTAAGCAGGAACAGGAGGAACTCTGGATCAGTCAGGAGGGAGAGCAGCTTCAGGAGCTGGAGGAGGCTGAGATCACCAAGTCCACTTTCACCCCGGACCCTGTGAAGAGTGAAGATGATGAAGAGAAACCTCAGTCCTCTCAGCCTCATCAAAGACAAACTGAACACATGGAAACAGAAGCTGATGGAGAGGACTGTCGAGGACCAGAACCAGCCAGGAGCTCAGATCCAGAGAGCAGTTTACAACCAAAGACTGAGGACAACACTGGAGACTCTTCTGAACCCGACACTGAAGACAGTGCTGATTGGAAAGAGACCAGAGAACCTGCATCAGGCTCAAACTCACTGAAAAATAGACATGAATCTGTCAGTGATCCACAACATAGTGCTGAAAATAACCCATTCAGCTGCTCAGTCTGTAAAAAAGCTTTGTCACATAGTCGAGGTTTAAAGAAACACATGAGAGTCCACACAGGAGAGAAACCACACAGCTGCTCAGTCTGTAAGAAAGCTTTTTCATGGAGTGATAGTTTAAAGACACACATGAGAGTCCACACAGGAGAGAAACCACACAGCTGCTCAGTCTGTAAGAAAGCTTTTTCACGGCATGAACGTTTAAAGGAACACATGAGAGTCCACACAGGAGAGAATCCACACAGCTGCTCAGTCTGTAAGAAAGCTTTTTCACGGAGTGAAAGTTTAAAAACACACATGAGAGTCCACACAGGAGAGAAACCACACAGCTGCTCAGTCTGTAAGAAGGCTTTTTCACAGAGTACACATTTAAAGTCACACATGAGAGTCCACACAGGAGAGAATCCACACAGCTGCTCAGTCTGTAAGAAAGCTTTTTTACGGAGTGATAATTTAAAGTCACACATGAGAGTCCACACAGGAGAGGAAAAATACAGCTGCAATGTTTGTGACAAAAGATTTAAATGGCGTAATCGTTTCAAAAGTCACAAGTGTGTTGGTCATCAGCTGCTTCTGTAACTGTAAGGGAATACATTTGTCTATTTTGTATCCTGATGACCTCATGCCGTTACATGTAATACGTTATTCCCTAAGCCTGTTTTCACCCACCTGCAACCGATTTGCGAATAATCACAAATGTTCATTTCTTCGACCCCTTGACTCGACTATTTCGTGTTTTAATAATCGCTACATCTCCTCAGGACCAAGTTCCCGTGTCCTACCTTTCACCTGCTGATCACCCACTGCTCATTTAAGGTGGACTCACCTTTACAAGGGACCAGCTAGTCTTAGTGTCTTAATGCAAATGTTTTGTCATCATCCAATTCAACTGTGATCCACACATTGATAATTCAAACAGCAATGTGTGAGAGATGGCTTGTAATTGACTATTTCAACAGAATGTGAAGAGGTTACAGTCTTGAGGCCATGTCCAATATGTTTGTTTTGTTTGATTAAATCTACTGAAATGAGCATTCAATGACTCAATTATTCTGAATTACTGTCATTACATCATGGGTTTGCATTGCAATATTAGAACGCATAAAACCCAACTCTATGTCTTCCAAGTTGCGGGTGTTCATTGTTTAGAAGTCCGCTGTGTTTCATCGAAGCTTCCACTGCGTGCTCCAATAATGCTGAAAGTATCTGTTGTATGCTTTACCTGCTCCAGTAACACAAGTGTAATTCACTGGACAGAGACAACAGATAGTGGACGGATCCAGAGGAGAACCAGAAGATAGTCCGTATAGAGCAGGGGTGCCTGTATGCGAATGGGTGCCACATTCGCATAAAGGTTGCACTCAAAGGGCCGGTTGCAACTATATAAATATATAATATATATATAAAAGATAATGTATTATATTACATGATTGCCTCTGAATTTGATTATTATCGGATAGGATAATAACTTAGTAATTAACTACTTCTGAAAGCAGAAGTCCAGGGAAAATAATTGCAAGTCTCTTCAGTGGGCATGTCACAAAACGAGATGCATTGTGGGACATGTAGTTTATGGGCAACCTGCTCATGTAAAGTGGCATGTAACCGTATAATAAACGTATTATATTCGTTGCAAGCTCTTGCGGGGCCTCATAAAATGAAGTCGTCAGCTCAATGTAATGTTTTCTATGTTTGGAAACTGTACTTTAAGGTCACTTTATACTCCTAGCATTAACAATAATATATGTATAAATGCTGCCTGGACGCTGCGATGATGTTGCGCGCTATCCGTGCTGAGTGTGCTGACTGCTCGTGCCATGTCCCGCTGTCTGGCTTCCTGCATCAAGTCAAGTGCTCGGCGCAGTTGTGGCGAAATGTCGCTCCTCTGTTTTCATTTAAACAGCTCCTTATATCCGTTAGCGCTGCTAGCTAGCACCAGATGCAGGTTCTCTCTCGCTCGCGCCACACACACACACACACACCCTCCCGGTCCTCCCGATGGCCAGTGGGTGCCTGCCGGTGAGCGTGGAAGTGTGGTCTGCTGCAAGCGGACGGCAGGAGCGGGCTGTCAGCATCAGCTTGTAGACGGTATTTTAAACTCGATGCTCTGAAACTACGGGCGGCCGAGGACAGTCTATGGGTACACCCCAACAATTGTGCAATTATTTGTGTGTTTACTTTTATTTATTTTTGCTAAACAGTGAATTTATTGTTTTGAAAAGCTCAACATTATCTATTTATGTTGGTGACATTCATATAATTGTATGGTTTATCTGTACTGTTTGTTTCATCAGCAGGCCATCACGTGGTTTCCGAAAATAACCGAGTGACACCGAGTAGATTTTAGCGGAGACCGGCGGAAAATATCTCTCAAAATTCCGTGTGTGTGTAGAAAGACGATCCACGAGCAGAGATGTGAGATCCAACAAAATAGATTCACAAATGCCTGATTGAAAGTTGTAAATGTTAAAGAGATAATCACAGATCTTTTTTTTATTTGTGAAAATATTTAGCG
>CADEHL010001533.1:47500-74784 GCA_902827135.1 Harpagifer antarcticus
GTAGCTTCTGACCCGTCCCCTTGTGTTCTGTAGCTTCTGACCCGTCCCCTTGTGTTCTGTAGCTTCTTGTTGACCCTTATTGTAAATCTGCGTCTGACCTTTGACCCACAGATAGGAATGCGTTTAAGAGGGAAGAGGTTATCAGGCCGAGAAAACATTTCCTCAGATCTCTGGTCAGAGGTGGGAGAAGACTTAGTAGAAGTACTCAGGTCTTGTACTTAAGTGAAGTATCAGATGTGTTGTACTGAGTAAGTAAGTACGATACTCAGATCTTGTACTTGAGTAAAGTAGAAGTACTCAGATCTTGTAATTGAGTAAAAAGTAGAAGTACTCAGTCTTTGTACTGAGTAAAGTAGAAGTACTCAGGTCTTGTACTTGTAGTAAAAGTAGAAGTACTCAGATCTTGTACTTGAGTAAAAGTAGAAGTACTCAGATCTTGTGCTTGAGTAAAAGTAGAAGTATTCAGATCTTGTACTTGAGTAAAGGTATGAAGTACTCTCAGGTCTTGTACTTGAGTAAAAGTAGAAGTACTCAGGTCTTGTACTTGAGTAAAAGTAGAAGTACTCAGGTCTTGTACTTGTAGTAAAAGTAGAAGTACTCAGATCTTGTACTTGAGTAAAAGTAGAAGTACTCAGATCTTGTGCTTGAGTAAAAGTAGAAGTATTCAGATCTTGTACTTGAGTAAAAGTAGAAGTACTCAGATCTTGTACTTGAGTAAAAGTAGAAGTACTCAGATCTGGTACTTGAGTAAAAGTAGAAGTACTCAGAGCTTGTGCTTGAGTAAAAGTAGAAGTACTCAGATCTTGTACTTGAGTAGTAAAAAGTAGAAGTACTCAGATCTGGTAATTGAGTAAAAAGTAGAAGTACTCAGAGCTTGTACTTGAGTAAAAGTAGAAGTACTCCGATCTTGTACTTGAGTAAAAGTAGAAGTACTCAGATCTTGTACTTGAGTAAAAGTAGAAGTACTCAGGTCTTGTACTTGAGTAAAAGTAGAAGTACTCAGGATCTTGTACTTGTAGTAAAAAGTAGAAGTAACTCAGAGTCTTGTACTTGAGTAAAAGTAGAAGTACTCAGATCTTGTTCTTGAGTAAAGTAGAAGTAATCAGGATCTTGTACTTTAGTAAAAGTAGAAGTACTCAGATCTTGTAATTTAGTAAACGTAGAAAGTACTCAGGATCTTGTACTTGAGTAAAAGTAGAAGTACTAGATCTTGTACTTGAGTAAAAGTAGAAGTACTCAGATCTTGTAGTTGAGTAAAAGTATAAGTACTCAGATTGTCTTGAGTAAAAGTAGAAACTTGAGTAAAAAAAGTACTCAGATCTTGTACTTGAGTAAAGTAGAAGTACTCAGATCTGTACTTGAGTAAAGTAGAAGTACTCAGATCTTGTACTTGAGTAAAAGTAGAAGTACTAGATCTTGTACTTGAGTAAAAGTAGAAGTACTCAGATCTTGTACTTGAGTAAAAGTAGAAGTACTCAGATCTTGTACTTGAGTAAAAGTAGAAGTACTCAGATCTTGTACTTGAGTAAAGTAGAAGTACTCAGATCTTGTCCTTGAGTAAAAGTAGAAGTACTCAGATCTTGTACTTGAGTAAAAGTAGAAGTATTCAGATCTGGTACTTGAGTAAAAGTAGAAGTACTCAGATGTTGTAATTGAGTAAAAGTAGAAGTATTCAGATCTTGTACTTGTGTAAAAGTACTCAGATCTTGTACTTGAGTAGTAGAAGTACCAGAGGAATACTCTGTTACAGTAAAAGTATTCAAAATGTCCCTCAAGTGAAAGTAGGAAAGTATTCTCATCAAAATATAGTGAAAGACAGTGAAAGTATTCGTTGTGCAGATTGGTCCATTTCAGAATAATATCTATGATATGTTTTATAATGATTGATCATGAAAGTGTTCTCAAAGCTGGTGAAGTGCAGCTAGTCTGAATGGCTTTGTAGACTGCAGGGTAGCTGGTGAAGGTGCAGCTAGTCTGAATGGCTTTGTAGACTGCAGGGTAGCTGGTGAAGGTGCAGCTAGTCTGAATGGCTTTGTAGACTGCAGGGTAGCTGGTGAAGGAGCAGCTAGTCTGAATGGCTTTGTAGACTGCAGGGTAGCTGGTGAAGGAGCAGCTAGTCTGAATGGCTTTGTAGACTGCAGGGTAGCTGGTGGAGGAGCAGCTAGTCTGAATGGCTTTGTAGACTGCAGGGTAGCTGGTGAAGGTGCAGCTAGTCTGAATGGCTTTGTAGACTGCAGGGTAGCTGGTGGATTTACTCCAGGTGGAACTAAAGTCTGATTCAACACTTGGTTAGATTGTTTTTCATTAATCTATCTGCAAATTAACTAAAGGTAATCCATAAAGGAATAAAAGTAAACTATTTACCTCTGAATTGTAGTGGAGTAGAAGTACAAAGTAGCATAACATGGAAATACCATACTAAAGTACAAGTACCTCAAGAAAACCTGTGACCTTTTTGCACATCAACAAACATCCATTACATTCATATGTATTTGCATTTGCAGTTTAGTAGTTTTGTTCGTGCCAACAAATGTTAGGACTGAGCACCAACTCCAAACTAAGTCACATGTTGTGGACGGAGAGTCTACATTCTCAACATGCACTTGACATTTAAACATCTTGACGTCACACTTCATGTAGAAAACTATTAAGTTCATATTGTATATTCACACTCAGAATCTGCAGAGCCTGAGCGACGATATCCTCTGACATCTTCTGAGCGTAACCCAGTATCTGTTTGCCGACTGGATGAAGGTTTAACGATCAGCTGGAGTCTCCTCTGAACATTTCCCCTCCTCTAGGTCCTTCAAACACACTTCTGTTTCCTCCTGTTGAACGATGTCCGTGTCCTTCTGTTGCTCCAAACGGACCCAAGAGAAGAATCTGGACACTTTACATCCCATTCAACGACACGCTGAAGCTAAAGTAGACAGGCATCTGCAGTTCATTTCCATGACTGTAGAAGGGGGTTAGGGGTTTCCCTAAACAAATACATACATTTCATTACCTACAATGTTCTGTTTGGCCATTAAAAATAAAATGAGTTTGTAAAAAACCTCTACCAATGTCCACTGTGTCCAATAACTACAAATAAAAGTCCCCATTTTGAAATTGAACGCATCCAGTAAACAACCTGAAATATTGAGGTGATATTTGAATGTGTACTCTCTGTGATGCAGCTCCTCTCCGGACTCCCTGCAGGTTCATTTGGTGTTTGGACAGCCTTCAGAGTGGCTGAGACACCGGCAGCTGAACCTGTTCACTCCTCATGCAGCCAGGGGGTAGGAGGGGCAGCAGATAACACCCAAAACATAACATGATAATAAAGAAGCGTCTTTGAGCAGTATGAAAGCGCTATACAAATCAAATATTTGGCTTTAAAGAATAGTGTCAGTGTGACGCTACCTCTTTAAATCTCCCTTGTGATTAAAAAAACCTCACAGCCAATCGTAAAGTCCTGAGTCCTGAGGATAGACTCATATCAGGCAGCGTCACTGCACCGACCCCTTCTTCCCTGCAGGATGCTCCTCTTTCTGGGCCTGGCTTTCTTCCTCTCTGCGAGTTGTTCCATGGAGATGAACCAGACCTCCAAGATACTGGTGGAAGGTGGAGAGCAGTGTTCTGCCTGTGACTTCCGGGAGCACAGCAAGCAGATGAGGCTCCACAGCATCAAGTCCCAGATCCTGAGTATCCTGAGACTCGAACAGGCTCCCAACATCAGCCGGGACATGATCCGCCAGCTGCTGCCCAAAGCGCCGCCTCTGACGCAGATCCTGGACCAGTACGACTCGCGCGTGGAGGAAGAGGAGCACGCCACCACGGAGACCGTCATCACCATGGCCACTAAGCGTAACTAAACCAAACATATGTCATTTTTATACGTCTTTTTTTGTTCTACACCTCCACTGAACGCCGTAAGTAAAACAAAAAGAATAATCCATGCGTAAATCCTGTGCGTAAAGTTTGTTTCCGGGACAGTTAAGCCGTAAATGACTATGAAGACGTGCGTAATTATGCTGTTCCCGACTATCAAATATTATAATCACTTTCAAAGTCTAATTTGTGACCTTTAATTAAAAAGTACTGACAGCATTGTAGTTTCAGGGAAATGTTGGAACTTAAAAACGTTCATGACAAAAGCTTTTATGAGAAATGTTCATGCCAGTAGTGTGAAGAGAAGATTACTATATTTAAGAGTAAAAAAGTCAAATGAGTCTTCTATTAGATGAAGATGATAAGATAAGTCATTGTATTATTTTAATCCTACAACAGCAACAGTAGAGGAAAGGTCATAGGGTCAGGAAGAACTTTAGTCTGTAAATTATAAATACTGTGAACACATTTGAAGGACATCAGGCTATCACTACAACAGGATATGGAAAAGACTGTCGATCCGAGGCATATTTAGTCCTGACGGTGGTGCTAGAGGAAAGGTCAGGGGGTCACTACAATACATGGGGATTCATCCTCAGTTTAGACAAACCATGAAACAATTCAGGATGGTGGGAAGCGGTATTTCGATCTCTCTGTCTGTACACACAAACTGAAAGATTGACAATAAAGTTGACTTTGACTAATATACATTTCCTCCAGCTAATCCCATGGACCTGGAGGAGTTGTCCTCTTGTTGTCTGTTCAGCCTCAGTCCGAAGATCCAACCCAAGAACATCCTGCGCGCTCAGCTGTGGGTTCACCTGCGTCCGGCCGACACAGTGACCACCATCTTCCTGCAGATCTCCCACCTCAAACCGGGGAAGGAGGGAAACAACACGCGAGTGCGAGTGCGAGTCCGCTCACTGAAGATCGAGGCTGACGCCGGCGCCGGATCCTGGCAGAGCATCGACATCAAATCTCTGCTTCAGGCCTGGCTGCGCCAACGGGAGAGCAACTACGGCATCGAGATCAACGCCTTCGACTCCACCGGACAAGATCTGGCCGTCACCTCAGCGGAGCCTGGAGAGGAAGGGCTGGTGAGTGTACTAAGACATATTCACTTATACTTGAAAAGCACTTCTAGAATTTTGTGAAGATCCAAATTGATCTCAATAATCGCAGATTTAGTCGACCTAAAGCCATGTGGGGTCAAAAGTGCTGACCTAATGTTTCACTGAGATGCTGCACACTAGTCTGTGTTGGATGTGGTGTGTGTGTTATGTTGTGATCCTAAACACACACACTAAACTAAACTAATGTTTGCTTTACATGGCACTATGCAAGTGGTTTTTCTGTTGCATTGCCTGCACACATTTCCAACTCTCTTCCAGCAACCGTTCATTGAAGTGAAGATCCTCGACAACCCGAAGAGAACCCGCCGTGATTCCGGCCTCAACTGCGACGAGGATTCTTCAGAAACCCGCTGCTGCCTCTACCCGCTCACCGTGGACTTCGAGGAGTTCGGCTGGGACTGGATCATCGCGCCCAAACGCTACCGGGCCAACTACTGCTCGGGGGAATGTGAGTTCATGCACCTGCAGCAGTACCCGCATGCACACCTGGTGAACAAAGCCAACCCTCGAGGCTCCGCGGGACCCTGCTGCACGCCCACCAAGATGTCGGCCATCAACATGCTCTACTTCAACCGTAAAGAGCAGATCATCTACGGAAAGATCCCGTCAATGGTGGTCGACCACTGCGGATGTTCCTGAGGGAAACCTGCAGGAGGAAGGCATGGAGATAGAAGGAGTATTTACACATACAACTACTGCCCAACAGAACATAAGGACTACAGACCGATAGCCCTCATTATGACATCATTAGAAATCATTCGTCTCTGTTTTCTTCTCAGTACAAGAAGACAAACTTCATCCAATTTGCATATAAGCTAGAAGAAGAAGCTGTTGCTACTCTTGTTCATATCACTAAACATTTAGATAAGGACAGGACTTTTTCATATTGTGTGCTTTTACCCAACCACAGCGAGTTGCCGCTTTACAACATATAGTTACTCTCATGTTTATGTTGAGCAAAGTGTTTACTGTCCACTGGCGGGGGAACATTTGAATGCACACAAAGTGAAGTATCCCTGCTGCGTCATGTCTTATGAGAACCTGTCCTGATTTGAGCCTTGACCAGAGCAAACCCTGCAGGACTTCTTCCACGTGCGCCCTTTATTTTGAAAAACACGAACCTAATGGCCGAGCTTACATTGACCTTTCCCTTCCCAAAGCTTGTCTGCAAACTCCTCGCTGTGATCTGTTCTTTGAGAGCGTATCGGGGATAGGCAGAGAGTTCTTAGAAATGTTTTAAACCTGAACAGCAGAATGAAAACCTCGGAAATCAAACACAGTTCTTATCAACATTTTCCTTCTTTGCAATTTCTCTTCTTCATGTTCCCTAGCTTGCACGCACTACACATTTAGAGGATAAGGAGTGGATGGATACTGGATTGAAAAGCAGTATTTCAGTGCCTTCAAAGTGACGTCATGACGATGTCAAAGTATACTGACACACCCTTTGTGTACAATTCTACATCACTGCAGCAGGGTGAGATGCTGAACCACAAGAGGTCAGCAGAAGCAAGGTTTAAGGCGATGCAAGACATTACAATGAATGCTATTAGAGCCAGTGCTACAAAGGACCTCCTCATACACACACACACATTGAGTTGCATGGCTCTAACCCAAAAGAAGACCTTTAACTTTCACCCTAACCGTACTTTAATGGAATGATTGACAGCGTTTAAGTGGGTGTTGTGCAAGCAGTCGGGGGAGATTTCATCTGGATCCATCTGCCAATTTCAATGTGAGCGCAGAAACTGTGATCTCAGGGGGAGGCTTGAACTCAATCCGAAGCCATGTGCAGATGTTGTTGTTCTTCACGGGGCTTTCTGACCCGAAAGTCTTTGTTCTTCTGGAACAGAACGTCCACGGATAACAGCGAACACAATGTACGAGATATCTGGTGCATCTGAGATGAGAGGGACTTTGTTGATCCCAATTTGGGAAATGTTTGACACAGTATAACGCAGGATATTATTTACATTAAGAGTGTAGATGTGTCCAAAGAGAAGCTATGGAGCAGTGAGTTCTCGAATAGTGGGTTGCTTACCTGCTGAAAAAGGTTATCTCTATAGGTTATAGCTTTCATTAAATAAGACACATGTATCCACTAGTACAGGGGGGTCAAACTCACACACACAGTGGGCCAAAGTTAAAAAATGGGTACTAGTGGAGGGTTCAATGTTTATTGCAGAACTTATTGAAATGAACTTACTGCACATATTGAACCGGGAACTAACAACGCTTAAATTATTGCCTATAAAAACAACATTAAATAATCAGTTGCGTTAATTTCTTATGGCTCTATCTGCTGAGTCATTTCTTACAAGAGAAACCAAACCTGCCCTGTTGTCGTGAGAGAGAGAAAGTGCAGAAGGAAGCATCCTTTGAACTCAGTGTGCTGCTCTGTGATGCTAGCTCAGATACTTGGCATCTCATCTTGGGTGCAAGGTCATCAATGTTTGGGCTCTGAGCGGAGGAGACCCTCAGGATGGAGGTGTGCGTGCCATATACCGGAGGGCCAGATCTAATAGTAATTCAACATTATCATGCGGGCCGAAATTAAATCCACCACGGGCCGGATTTGGACTAGAAGATATGCATTGAATTATTACACTTATGAGTCTCATGAACCAAGATAACGACCTACTCAGTGTTTCCCCTGGGATGGAGTCATAGCAGCGGTGCTAAGGCACGTGGGCCTAGCATAATGTGAGCGCGTGGAATGTTTTAGTGTGTGCAAAGTGCGCCCCGCCGATTTGTTTCTATGTGTCTGCCAGCACAAGAAAGGCTCTTGAGGCCTAGCACCAGGGCCGGCTCTAGACAATTTGCTGCCCTAGGCGAGATTTAATATATTAAGAATAAATGAAAAATCTCTACCAAAGACAAAGACACGACAAATACAGAAACGTATTGGCAGGTCATATTGGGGTGCGCCCCCCCCCCCCGGGAAGACGCTTCAATCTGTTGCACTTTGAGAACACAATTACTAGAGACCTGATCAAGGGGGTACAACTCTAAACACCCATATGAAAAAGATCGGTTTGCATTTTAATAATCAATGAGTATGTGACCATAGCAAATACATGTAACTATTTTATTTTTGTTGTTCATTCAGATCTTGTTTTACCTTAACATTTATTTATTTATGCGTATTTTTGTATCTCTCCAACTTTAAACGATATGTCTGGTTTGCTGTCCTACAGTACACACTGGAATGATTTCAAACCGTTTGAGACCCACTGAGATGACTTAGACTAAAGTGATCTAAACACTCAGAGTCCTTTCCCTCACTGAGCCTCTCAGTCTGACCGGAGAGCTCTCCCCCTGGTTGTAGAAACATCTACTTCTTATATCCGTTAGCGCAGCTAGCACCAGATTCAAATAACAACAGCGCCGGTACCGGTGCGCCCTCTCTCTCTCCCTCGCTCGCTCTCTCGCTCCCACGCTCACACTTTGGCTGTGAGCTGCGGGCGCCAGATAAGCCAACACCCCCCACTTTCATCACTTGCAGCGCCCACCGTATAGGAAACGTGTAACCGGGGTGGAAAGGGTGTTACATTTACTTAATTATATTCGGGGCGGTGGTGGCGAAGTCGATAGGGACTCGGCTTTGCTAACTGGAAGGTCACCAGTTCAAGTCCCTGCAAGACCAAGTGCTACCGAGGTGTCCCTGAGCAAGACACTGCTCCCCAGGGCGCCGTTCAAAATGGCAGCACACCGCTCCCAACACTAGGATGGGTCAAATGCAGAGAAATAATTTCCCCACAGGGATTAATAAAAGTCCACCAACGGTCAAAAATGTTTTTCCCCTCCCAGAGCGGCGCCTCAGATCTGGAGCCCTAGGAGAGCGCCTATGCCCTGCCTAGTACATACAGTAGCAATGTCTCAAGATGTATTGAACATACAGTAACACAATACGACAAATCCACATAACAAACAATTAAAAATGAAAAAGGGGTCACCATTTATTATTATTTTAGCAGCGGCGTATTTCAGCATATAGGGGAATCACTGCTACTGTAGGATTCACATCGTTTCTGTGATTCAGATTTATTTCAAGATTGTTTTAGGTTTATGAAAGATCTCACAAATAATACTGAGAAACTGTAGACCTGTTTTTTGTAATGTTCTTCCAATAAATATTGCTGTAAAAATGTTATTTATATCTGTTGCCAAGTGCTGCCATTATTAATGGACCTTTAAGACCTGTGTGCTTTAAATATTTCCACATGCATGATCATAAATGTACCGTAAATGTTGAAACGGTTAACACATTACTTTTTTATTATTAGGTTGTGGTGACCATACTAACAGGCTTGTACATTTCTATGTATGTTCAGTATGTTTTGTTAACATTTACGTAATTTGTATTTCATATAGATGTTGTCATTGTTGTTCCTGCGGCCAAATGAGACCCATATGTTTAAAAAAGTGTTTATTTCTGCTCCTTCCCCCCAAAAAAAATACTGTATTGAGAAATAAAGTTATATTTTGACTTGATAATTATTGTTAATTGTTCTTATTTTGGATAAAATGACTCAATGTGCAAGCTAACTTGTATCACAAGTTAAGTTTCAGTTTCATAGTTGTAGGTGTTTCAGTTTCTCTGAAAACACGTGGTCAGTGGAAGCTCTTCTGATAATGGTCTGCCTCCCCCCGGAAGCTACAGTATTTATCTTTTAACCACATAAATATGATTCAACATCTAGGGTTGTTACCCTCACAGTGTATGAAAACAAAATATACACATATTAATTATTGATCTTCGGCTGATACCTCTAAAAATACATTTAAAAAAATACTCTTTGTATTGTTTTCATGGGTGAACGTGCTAACTGGCAGAACAGCCGCGTAAGCCTCCCTCTGATTGGCTGACAGAAGCAAAGAGGCGGGCACAGATCTCAGATCTCGCAGGTGATTGGCTGATTCTGTTTCCTGAACATAACAGTAGCAGGAAAACGCAGAAGCTGTCAACACAGTTTTGGGACAGCTAAAGTTGTATTTCGGTGAGATATTGTACGCGTTTACTCAAATTAAAAGGTAAGTTTGCTCAATTACTTCCTTACGTAGTGACAACATGTCTCCCAAATCGGCTGTCTGTTTTTGTATGGTATGTTTAGCTAACGTGAAGCCAAACTGCGCTAAAAAACGGAGTACTAGAAGTCCTAATTAATTAATTGAAGTTAACTTAATTTACTGCAAACCTGGTGAGTCAGACATATGCAATTTTCACCAGTGAGCTTTAACCATTTAGCTTGTGTTTTGTTCTATGACTCTGGGTTTTATGGCAAAGTGTGCTCAAAAAGTAGGGACATTTAGATTAAATTATATATACTTTGACATTTCACATGAATTAAAACTGTAAATATATACATATCAACAGTAGAATGATGTATATATATTTAAAAAACAGTACAAATATAGTAATATAATATTGTTATTGACTCTGAAGGACGTGGGATGAGGAAACGAAACCTATGGACACATGTCACCTTTTCCACCTTATTATAAAAGATATGATAATAATGTTGCTAAAGCTCCTTTATTGATATGAACTCAAATCACAACATAAAATACACTTTAACACGTTTTATGAAGTAGTTTGCCAGGATATGAATTACTTCTATTTCGAGTCCTTTTGACAGGGAATATCAGTGAAGGTGAAAGTGAATTTATAATAAGCTCCAGATCTCCTTTGCCGTCTGACCACACCGAGGCAATTAGATGATTGCATCATAAGTAAGTCATGTATACATCGTAAGGATTGTTTTTAGAAGCTGCAGAGGCAAACAAAGACCAAATGTACAACTTAAAATACAGATGTGTTAGCAGCTGCAACAGCATCAACATTTGAATAATAAATTGCATTTATAAATTACATTTTCAACATTAAATATACATTCGTATAGGCTGTATGTTGACTAACAACACGTACATATGTTTGTGACAGCACATATGCACATCAGCCAAAAATGCAGAACAGAAAAACGATCTATTTAAGACGTGTTGCTCACTGTCATCCGTCCGCAGTGCAGCAGGTGTCGAACTTATCTAGAAGTGAAATGCCTGAATCCTCATCCATCTTCTTCCTCTCGTTCCCCAGAAGATGGCGCAGTGGGGCCAGCTCCAGATGTTGGACTGTAAGTACCTGGAGCAGGTGGACCAGCTGTACGACGACTCCTTCCCCATGGACATCCGACAGTACCTGAGCAAGTGGATCGAGAGCATCGACTGGTACGAAGACACAAAGAAAGAGCACAACATATGACATCATAGTAACACGGACAGATCGGGATGTCATCGACACAATATCCACGTGTTGTTTTTAAATACAACATAATAATTAATCAGTAATGCAAATAGGTAGTTAGTTGCAGCCATGTTACAACAACAGTTCCTCAAAGTGTGTTGGTGTGCAACTAATAACTACGTTTTATTACTTATTAATCAATCCTTTTTCTGTGGTTTGATGTTCCCTTTCTTAAAAGAGCTCTCTGCACTCATTAGTATTCATGTAGATGTATGGGGGGGAAACGTCTGTGTAGCGATGCAGGACGAGTCTCCAACTCAAAGGAGACACGGGGAGAGCTGGAGCTTTGATGGCAAACACTGATGGGTTTATTTGGAGCTTCGGCCGTGAATTCACAAGACGAGTCAGAGAGTCAGACTTCACGGTAGAGTTCCCACGTCAATTCTGAAGAACTCGACCCCAGACCCGTGTGATTAGCTCAGAGAGAATAATCAACATGCTGCATAACAAGACAGAATGATAACACCTCTATCAGCTGACGCCACCAGGGAGACAGAACACTGAGAGCACGGCAGCCAAGGTCACAGGTGCGTGTGCTCAGTCAGGACAGAGCGGACACACTGGGTCAAAGTTATGGGCTTTGGAAAATATTTCCCCAACAGTGTATATACAAAAAAAGACATTGAAAAGGATAGCGATACTGATTCAAGCTTTTATAAGAATAGGATAAAGCCTAGAAGAAGCTGTAATTAATTTAAAAGTGAATTAACTCAATAGGCAAGGCAAGTTTATTTATATAGCACCTTTCAACACAAGGCAATTCAAGGTGCCTTACTTCTTCCAGCTCCTGCCCCTTTCTTTGTTCTATGTCATTTCAATGTTATATCTTCTGAACTATACATTTGAAAGACGTAGTGATTCCTCCTCTGCCTGCTCAGGGACACGGCGGCGGATCAGGACTCTTTGGCCACCGTGCGTTTCCACGACCTCCTCGCTCAGCTGGACGACCAACACGGCCGCTTCGCTTTACAAAACAACTTCCTGCTGCAGCACAACATCCGCAAGATCAAGAGGAACCTGCAGGTACCACGGCGTTCACCTCTGTGGAGTGATGTGTGTTATTTATTATTTCTGCTGACTGCCTCGATGTCTCTGCAGGATCGCTACCAGGAAGACCCCATCCACATGGCCATGATCATCTCCAAAAACCTGAAGGAGGAGAAGAGGATCCTGGACGGGGCGAAGAACAGACAGGTAAGGCAGAAACTAAATATATAAAGAAATACTTACTTTAGAAATTAAAGTGGGAATAAACCTGCTGCTCCTCTGCCTCCTCAATAAAGGTATATCTTATTACATTTGAGAGACATTTAAAAAAGAGGAGGCGGAGCTAATGCCTGATCAGAACTCTCCCGGAGATAAAGTTAAATTCTGCTGTGATAAAACGCCATCCTGTTTAAACCACATCAAAGATTGTTTCTGAAACAGCATGGAGCTCAAATGCTTTTTCTCTCGCGGGTTTATCTCAAGGTGAGTTCCTTTTTTATGTCCTGCTTTTTAAACACATGTGCTCTGCAGTACAGGTTAGCTCTAGCGAGGCTTGCTAATGTACACAAAGACGAGATTACGTCCAAAACACGTCAGGCATTGTTTCCGATAGCAACTCTCTGTGGGTCCACCATCCGATGTTACGTCAAATCGTTGTTCACCCGTTTTTAAAAGATGTGGGTACGGAGGAAAAGAGAGAGGGTTTCCTGACGCTGCGTGAGCTCCGCGACGCACCGGGGACACAAGACATCACAAAGTGCATTTTGCATGTTCGGTCAAAACAGATTACCAAAATGCAGATTTCCCCGTAAAATATTAGTGATGCCAGAAAACAATATTTCTGTTCGTCAAAAACATTTATATTATTACTCCAGAAATATGAGTATCAAACAGAGCGTCAGACGGAGACACAGCTTTGTCTTTACGGAGCTCTGACGTCTCGTTGTCGTCTACAACTGTGAGAGAAAGGGACGCAGCCCGATGTCGGGTCGCAGCCCGATGCGGGAATGGCGAGCAACGTCCCCAGCCATTCCGCGGGGCGCACACCGAGCCTCAGTCCGCGTGCCGGTGGCCGCCACGGACGTTCCAAAAATCCCCGGCATTTCGAGAAAGAGACCTGAGTTTCCTTTGCCGTGTTCGGGTCCGTCTCGGAAACTTCTCAAGACGCCGTCGGGGTCACCAGTGTAGTGCCGAGAGAAAGGGAGTCGGAGGCGGTGCATCGAAGGTGCAAAGCTGTCTTTAATGAGCGGCAGAAATGCAGGTGTTGTCGGGTCGCAGCCCGGGACGACCAGAGAAAGAGCCAGGAGGGACCCACAACATGTATAGATAACAACACATATATGTCCGTGTGGAAACAATACCCCTACCCCACAGTTCCGTGTGTGAATGATGTCCCAGTGTATTAAAGGTGGTCACCACAATATCTTATATACAAGATCAGCACCACAGTATTGCCCAAATTGTAAGTACATATATTTGTTTCTGCAGCAGGACGGCGAGGGGACGATGTTGGCCATGGTGGTGGAGAAACAGAAGCTGGATAACAAAGTGGAGCAGATGAAAGAAATAGTGCAGGTAAAGACACCTGTCGTTATATAGTAAAAGTGTAACGGCCCATCTCGCTTCTTGTCGTTAATGTCTTCTCTCGCGGTGCAGGTGGCGGATCAGAACATCAAGAAGCTGGAAGATCAGCAGGACGAGTACGACTTCATCGTCGACACCCTGAAGAACAGAGGTGGGGAAACGACAAAGCTGTATTAGGGCCAGAGTAAAAAACTCAGTGATGTTGTTTAGGATGAGAATCACCTCATTCTAAAATGTAAGTTGCTTCAACCTTGTGAGTCTAAAATCTCAACGTTTATTCCCCATAAATGTACCACTTTAATATCCGATAATATCCACATTTCTTGGGCGTAAATGTCAGAAATTCTAGTTTGCACAGGGGGGGGGGTGCACATAACTTTCTCAGTGAGGCACTCAGAGGAGAACCAGCAGTCAGTGTTTGGTGCTCCAACTTTTGGCCCCACATAAAGTTATGTGATGAAGCCCTCTGTGCCGCGAACGCTAGTGGAGTACTTTGGGAACGTCGACGGGGTTGAGCGTGCCGTGAACGTTGTGACCAGCTGAGTAAATCAGTCAAACACGTAAACAAAAGCCAAATATATTTAAACAAACACACAAACGAGAAAGTTACTCTAATATTGAATCCAATCAAGTCCCATCCAATTAACAATCCAACACTGTGCCCTGAAGACAGAACCCGGAGTAACCACTAACCAGGATGTCTGTAACACAGTCAGGAGACCTTTACGAACGGCCCGCCCCCTCGCACACAGACGGGAGAGAGAGATCTCGTCTGGATTGGAAAGCTCAAAAATACATCATAGACGCATGTTGTAGTCTTATTGCGTATTAGAAACGGAGTTAGCGAAACTAAAACTGCAATATAAAGTTTATGTTGCAATAATACAAATGAAATATATTTTTTAAATGTCTCCAGTACCGATAAAAAGTCGGAGCTTAACGTTACCACTGTCTTTAATAATTCCGGCCCGTTTAATACCGGGGCTCGGTACCCATCCCTACATGGGGAGAGGCAGCATATTGCTAAGGACTAGATACGATAGAGAGTTCTCATCTCAGCCTTATTACCCCAGATGAAGAGGAGTAAGTAAATAAAGAGGCCGGCGCTCCAGGGTCTGGTTCTGCTGTGCGTTTTCGTGATGTAACGGTAAAACATTTCAGAATTCCTCCACCGGATGCCATTGTACATCACTCACACACACTCAGTACATAGCTAGACCCACACATTTGCAGGCCAGGAAGTCGTGGGCACAGCTGTGTGTGTGTGTCAGTTTCATTTTCATCGCCGTTCGTAGTAGAGTTAACAGAGTATTTCTATTTTAACTCTCGTCCCAAAATTATTTTCTATCCTCCCCGACCCTATTTTTTTCAACGGGACGTCCTTAAGCTCGAGCCCTGTCTCCAGTGTGTGCGCAGGGTACAGGATGTGCACCCCTGATTAAACACACAGTTTCAAATGGGAGTTTATCCAAACACAACGCCCCTCGGTTTTGAATAATTCACAAATTAGGCAAAAAATAAATAGCATATATCAAGGGGAAATTGTAGTTGTGTTATTCCTTATTAGATCAAATCAATTGATTCAGATTTAATTTGTGTGTGTGTAGAGAATGAAATAAATGGCATGACACCGAAGGAGCTGGAGAAAGAGAAGATGAGGGTCCAAGGGATGTGCCTCGAACTGAAGGCCAAGCGACTGGTGAGCAACAAAAGAGACGTGGTCATCCCTGAAAATAACCACACACCAAAGTTGTGTGAGATTGGAAGCTAAGGTTTCTCCCGTGTTCCCCCCAGGACATGGTGTCCCAGCTGACGGAGCTCCTGAACGTCACGCAGGCCTTGCTGTCGGACCTGATCTCCGAGGAGCTGCCGGAGTGGAAGCAGCGGCAGCAGATCGCCTGCATCGGAGGCCCGCCCAACGCCTGCGTGGACCAGCTGCAGAACTGGTGAGGACTGGAGTACAGTAACATTTCAATACATGACTTGTCTTCAATGTCTTCAACACAGATCCTCCTCTCTCCTTCTCCTGATCCTCCCGTTTGTCTCCATCGTACTCTCCTGCGGCCCTTTCTTCTACTTCCCTTTCCTAACTATCTTCCTCCTCTTCCTCCTCTTCCTCCTCTTCCTCCTGCAGGTTCACAGCAGTAGCAGAGAGCCTTCAGCAGGTCCGTCAGCACCTGAAGAAGCTGCAGGAGTTGGAGCAGAAGTTGACGTACGAGAGCGACCCCATCACGCAGAAGAAGGCGTACCTGGAGGCCCGAGCCCTGGAGCTCCTCAAGAACCTGCTCTCCAAGTGAGGATACACACACACACACACACACACACACACACACACACACACACACACACACACACACACACACACACACACACACACACACACACACACACACACACACACACACACATGCAGAGGTATTAAAAGAGTCAGCGCAAAACTCTCACCTCAAGGAAATTCTGATTGCTGTCATTAGTGTACACACACACACATACACACACACACACACACACACACACACACACACACACACACACACACACACACGTACACTCAGGCTTTCAGCTGATATCTGTTTTTAACATACATGTTTTTTAAGGGAATTAAAGTGTGTGTGTGTGTGTGTGTGTGTGTGTGCAGCTCTCTGGTTGTAGAGAGGCAGCCCTGCATGCCCACCCACCCACAGAGACCCTTGGTGCTGAAAACAGGCGTCCAGTTCACGGTGAAGCTACGGTAAGAATCTAAAAGCAACTCTTGTCCTGATGTCTCTTCCTCCTCTCCGTCTTCTACCAACGCTTCCTTTGCGTTTCAGGTTCCTGGTGAAGCTGCAGGAGTTTAACTACCAGCTCAAAGTCAAGGCGGTGTTTGACAAGTAAGCTGCGTTCAAGAGTTTATATAAATTGCTTAAAAAAAGTGGTATAATAATACGTGATCTCTTTCTGTTTCTCAGAGATGTTACAGAGAAGAAAGGGTGAGTCTCAAAACCCTTTACGCATATCAGAATATATTCTCCGACACATATTTGATATATTCTCTCAGACTCATAATTATTGACTTGTTGGTTTTGCGTCAGGTTTCGGAAGTTCAATATTTTGGGAACCAACACCAAAGTGATGAACATGGAGGAGTCGAATGGCAGCCTGGCAGCGGAGTTCAGACATCTGGTAAAGAGTCATAGATTTGCACTGGATGGTTTTATCCGTAAATGGAATAATAAGTCGGGTGTGGTTCGTTAATATTGCAGCTAGTGGATTCATATTTTCTGGTATGATTATAAAAGTGGGTAATGTAGGTTAAGACTACATTTGTGAGTGCTTTGGTAAGGGGAGAACAGTTTTAAAACGTCTTCTTCACGCAGCAACTGAAAGAGCAGAAAGTTGCCGGCAACCGAACGAGCGAGGTAAGAGAAACAATATCAAGAGAAATAAAGTATTTAAGGTTTTGGATTTTAAGGTTTCCTGCAAGTGTGTGTGGGAGCTTGATATGTGTGTGTGTGTTCAGGTTCCCCTGATCGTCACAGAGGAGCTTCACTCGCTCAGCTTCGAGTCCGAGCTGCAGCTCAACCAGTCGGGACTCGACATCAAACTCGAGGTGAGACTAGAAGAAAGATCCTTACAGGACTCATCAGTTCATGTTGAGTAGTGTTCATTTCGTCAGCTATTTTTTAATTTAGTTTTAGTCCTGTGTTAAATTTCCTTTTTAGTTTTAGTCATATTTAGTCACCTTCATCCTGTTTTTATTTAGTCAAGATTTAGTCGACTAAAGGTCTGAGCATTTTAGTCTTATTTTAGTCAAAGAAAATTTATTATTTTAGTCTACTTTTTGTCAATGAATATGTTAAACAAGGTTAGTTAGACCATGAGTTAGACCACGAGTTAGACCATGAGTTAGACCATGAGTTAGACCACGAGTTAGACCACGAGTTAGACCACGAGTTAGACATGAGTTAGACATGAGTTAGACCACGAGTTAGACCACGAGTTAGACCACGAGTTAGACCACGAGTTAGACCACGAGTTAGACCACGAGTTAGACATGAGTTAGACCATGAGTTAGACCATGAGTTAGACCATGAGTTAGACCACGAGTTAGACATGAGTTAGACCACGAGTTAGACCACGAGTTAGACCACGAGTTAGACATGAGTTAGACCATGAGTTAGACCACGAGTTAGACATGAGTTAGACCATGAGTTAGACCACGAGTTAGACCACGAGTTAGATGTGAGTTAGACATGAGTTAGACCATGAGTTAGACATGAGTTAGACCATAAGTTAGACATGAGTTAGACCACGAGTTAGACCATGAGTTAAACCATGAGTTAGACCACGAGTTAGACCACGAGTTAGACCATGAGTTAGACCATGAGTTAGACCATGAGTTAGACCACGAGTTAGACCATGAGTTAAACCATGAGTTAGACCATGAGTTAGACCATGAGTTAGACCATGAGTTAGACCATGAGTTAGACCATGAGTTAGACATGAGTTAGACCATGAGTTAGACCATGAGTTAGACCACGAGTTAGACCATGAGCAGCACAGACACACAGCTGCTGCCCTGCCGCAGCACCGGAAGTGGAACTGCTGGGAGAAAAACTGACGATCAGAGATGTAACGTTATCTTTGATAATATTTCGTCTCCTCATTTTCGTCAACGAAAGTAAAGAGAGATTTTGGCATAGTTTTAATTTAGTAAACTACATTTTCGTCTCGTCACTTTTCGTCAACGATATTGCATGATGATTTCGTTACAGTTATTGTTTACTGCGGTCGGTGCCGTCTCGTCATCGTCTCGTTTTCGTCATGGAAAAAAAGGTCGTTGACGAACAGATTTCGTCATAGTTTTAGTCAACGAAATGTACTCTAATGTTGAGTGAGAACGTGTGGTCATGATTAATTCCTGTTGTTGTTGTTGTTGTTGTTGTTGTTGTAGGTGATGTCTCTGCCTGTTGTGGTCATCTCTAACGTCTGTCAGCTGCCTGCTGGCTGGGCCTCCATCCTCTGGTACAACATGCTGACCACTGAGCCCAAGGTAAACACACACACACACACACACACACATATGTTACCACAGCTGTTTCATAATCAAAATGAGAAAAAAGTAGAATATCTGTGAAACATTTCAATCATGATAAAACATTGGCCTAAAAGCTCCAGTAAAAGTCCCCTATATTTGACATGCACTCAGTTCTTCATCAAGTCTCCTCTTCCTCAGAATCTGAAGTTCTTCCTCACCCCTCCTGCGGCGAAGTGGTCTCAGCTGTCGGAGGTCCTGAGCTGGCAGTTCTCCTCCGTCACGCAGCGAGGCCTGAACCAGGAGCAGCTCAACATGCTGGCCGACAAGCTGCTCGGTAGGAACCAAAGCGAACAGCGAACTACCTAAACTAGAAAATATGTTTAGAAATATGTCCAAACACGAACACCTGCAGAACCGTTCACACTTTACAGAGTTCAGCAGACCTCAACGGGGGCCTTTGGCGTTGAGGAATGTGTGAAAGAAACAAGCATTTTAGAAATATGTTAAAATTATTTGCTAAAAATTTCAGAAAAATATATAAGATTTAGATGAAAATATGCAAAGATTACAGGAAAAAAATGGTTTCGACAAATCTCCAATGAAGACCCTCTCCTGCCAAATAAATACCTTAAAAAGAATAATCTCAGAATCAGAATACCTTTATTAGTCCCACAGAGGGGAAATGTGCATCGTTACAGCAGGAAAGAGCCACAGACAGCTTAATGTTACTTTTCAAAATACATATCCTGTAACAGTTCTTAGGATTTAGCAGCCAGGTATAAATTACACAGTTATTAACGGCATATATTGCACATAGTTTGTTGGTATTTAGCAGCAGGGGGTGATATAGTCTGTTGCTGCAGATATACGCTTTACAACATCAGGAGGATTCGTCCCCAGCTGACCCAGAAAGCCACGCAGGTTCTGGTCCAGGCTCTCGTCATCTCACGCCTAGACTACTGCAACTCCCTCCTGGCTGGTCTACCTGCATGTGCCATCCGACCTCTGCAGCTCATCCAGAATGCAGCGGCTCGTCTGGTCTTCAACCTTCCTAAATGTTCCCACACCACTCCGCTCCTCCGCTCCCTCCACTGGCTCCCGGTAACTGCTAGAATCCACTTCAAGACACTGGTACTTGCGTACCATGCTGCGAATGGATCTGGCCCTTCCTACATCCAGGACATGGTTAAACCGTACACCCCAGCACGTGCACTCCGCTCTGCATCAGCCAAACGACTCGCTGCACCCTCGCTGCGAGGGGGACCCAAGTTCCCATCAGCAGAAACACGTGGGTTTGCTATCCTGGCTCCAAGATGGTGGAATGAGCTCCCCATTGACATCAGGACAGCAGAAAGCTTACACACCTTCCAGACTGAAAACTCATCTCTTTCGACTCCACTTCCAGCCATAGAATTACTAACAAGGCACTTATATACTAACAAAGGACTGGCTCCTCTAAAGCCAGCTGAGTAGCACTTGAAATGTTTGGCTCTATGAAACCTGATGTACTTTATGATTCTGTTTTCTTCAGGGTTGTGTCTTCCTGGTCGTATGTACTTATTGTAAGTCGCTTTGGATAAAAGCGTCAGCTAAATGCAATGTAATGAAACGTTGTGGTGTGTGTAGGGGAGGGGGGGTCTACTAGGGGCTGTGCTGGTTGTAAAGTCTGACCGCTGCAGGAAGGAAGGACCTGCCGTATCTCTCCGTGAGACAGCGGGGGTGCAGCAGCCTGTCGCTATGTGACAAAAATGTGTGAAATGTTAGATTCTTTTTTAAGATGAATTGTAAATGTTTTTCTGCAGGATCTAAAACCCAGAGGAACCCAGACGGACAAATCCCCTGGGGCAAATTCTGCAAGGTGAGCCACTGATTAGGCCCCACTGTGCAGGAGTATCATTCGGGAGGGGAGAACCGATCTGATGAAACCCCCCGGGGGAAAAGACACTGGTGGTGGTGAATGGATGGTTGGGGTCGGTCTGAAGGGGAGGGGCTTAGCTTGACCCTGGTGGTGGTGAATGGATGGTTGGGTTCGGTCTGAAGGGGAGGGGCTTAGCTTGACCCTGGTGGTGGTGAATGGATGGTTGGGGTCGGTCTGAAGGGGAGTGGCTTAGCTTGACCCTGGTGGTGGTGAATGGATGGTTGGGGTCGGTCTGAAGGGGAGGGGCTTAGCTTGACCCTGGTGGTGGTGAATGGATGGTTGGGGTCGGTCTGAAGGGGAGGGGCTTAGCTTGACCCTGGTGGTGGTGAATGGATGGTTGGGGTCGGTCTGAAGGGGAGGGGCTTAGCTTGACCCTGGTGGTGGTGGTGAATGGATGGTTGGGGTCGGTCTGAAGGGGAGGGGCTTAGCTTGGCCCTGGTGGTGGTGAATGGATGGTTGGGGTCGGTCTGAAGGGGAGGGGCTTAGCTTGACCCTGGTGGTGGTGAATGGATGGTTGGGGTCGGTCTGAAGGGGAGGGGCTTAGCTTGACCCTGGTGGTGGTGGTGAATGGATGGTTGGGGTCGGTCTGAAGGGGAGGGGCTTAGCTTGACCCTGGTGGTGGTGAATGGATGGTTGGGGTCGGTCTGAAGGGGAGGGGCTTAGCTTGACCCTGGTGGTGGTGAATGGATAGTTGGGGTCGGTCTGAAGGGGAGGGGCTTAGCTTGACCCTGGTGGTGGTGAATGGATGGTTGGGGTCGGTCTGAAGGGGAGTGGCTTAGCTTGACCCTGGTGGTGGTGAATGGATGGTTGGGGTCGGTCTGAAGGGGAGGGGCTTAGCTTGACCCTGGTGGTGGTGAATGGATGGTTGGGGTCGGTCTGAAGGGGAGGGGCTTAGCTTGACCCTGGTGGTGGTGAATGGATAGTTGGGGTCGGTCTGAAGGGGAGGGGCTTAGCTTGACCCTGGTGGTGGTGAATGGATAGTTGGGGTCGGTCTGAAGGGGAGGGGCTTAGCTTGGCCCTGGTGGTGGTGAATGGATGGTTGGGGTCTGTCTGAAGGGGAGGGGCTTAGCTTGACCCTGGTGGAGGTGAATGGATAGTTGGGGTCGGTCTGAAGGGGAGGGGCTTAGCTTGGCCCTGGTGGTGGTGAATGGATGGTTGGGGTCGGTCTGAAGGGGAGTGGCTTAGCTTGACCCTGGTGGTGGTGAATGGATGGTTGGGTTCGGTCTGAAGGGGAGGGGCTTAGCTTGACCCTGGTGGTGGTGAATGGATGGTTGGGGTCGGTCTGAAGGGGAGGGGCTTAGCTTGACCCTGGTGGTGGTGAATGGATGGTTGGGGTCGGTCTGAAGGGGAGGGGCTTAGCTTGACCCTGGTGGTGGTGAATGGATGGTTGGGGTCGGTCTGAAGGGGAGGGGCTTAGCTTGACCCTGGTGGTGGTGAATGGATGGTTGGGGTCGGTCTGAAGGGGAGGGGCTTAGCTTGACCCTGGACTCAGAGGGACAGGAGGTGATAGGGTGGAGGAGGGTTGCATCGAGTCACCTGAAATGACAGCTGTCAGAGGGGAGAGCAGATTTAAAAAGCGTTAGCGGAGCGCTATGATAGGCTTGTGAGAATAGAGCGAAGTGATTGGTTAAGCTGGGGAGTGACGCCCCCGATCACCTATTGAGAGGAGAGAGAGTAGTAACATGGACATAGTAAATGAAGACGGTCTTCCTGGTTGAACTTGCGCTGAGCTTCATGTGTTGAAATGCAGAAATATATGAAATTGTGTTGCAACTCGTGGTGTTCCCCTGCTGGATGCATTACCTTTGCTAAACTAAACACCTGATCTCCTGTCCAGCAGCAGAGTGCCAATGAGAAGGCTTTTCCCTTCTGGCTGTGGATCGAGGGGATCCTGGATCTGATTAAAAGACACCTGCTCAGTCTCTGGAACGACGGGTACTACTTTGAGACAGACACATTTATGCATATTCACACATTAAGACATCAATCAACTGGTGCGTGACTGCTGCTAAATGAACGTGTGTTTGCAGCTGCATCATGGGCTTCATCTGTAAAGAGCGGGAGAAAGCTCTGCTGACTGATAAATGTCCCGGGACCTTCCTGCTGCGCTTCAGTGAGAGCAGCAAGGAGGGAGCCATCACCTTCACCTGGATCGAGCACGACGTCCACGGTGAGCAGAACATTGCATTTATAAAAAACTACTTTGCACACGTGTTGAATATTCGTAGTGTCCAGAGATGGTACAAGTACACACGTCCTTTACTCAAGTAGAAGTACAGATACTCGTGTGTAAAGATACTCTGGTGAAAGTAGAAGTACTGACTAAACTTCTTTGCTCAAGTCAAAGTAAAGAACTTTGAAATGTACTTCAGTAGAAAGTACCCATAACTAGCAGCTGCTTTAAAGAGTACCTGACCTCCCTTTATATCAACAGAACAATAATGTCATTGTTAGCTAATGAATGTTTCCATGCTGAACAACGGCAACATGACAACGTTTCCATTGGTCCCTCTTCTTTAGAGAATACCAGGAAGTGATGGATACACGGATCGTGTTCAAATCAATAGGCACGCAATGACTCTAAAGAATAATGATCACGCCTCAAACACACATTCAGACTAAAGGAACCAGCTGTTTGGAAAATGAGAGAAGTAGAAAGTACAGGTATTTGAGTTCAACATGTAAGAAGTAGAAAGTACAGGTATTTGAGTTCAACATGTAAGAAGTAGAAAGTACAGGTATTTGAGTTCAACATGTAGAAGTAGAAAGTACAGGTATTGTGTTCAACATGTAAGAAGTAGAAAGTACAGGTATTTGAGTTCAACATGTAAGGAAGTAGAAAGTACAGGTATTTGTGTTCAACATGTAAGAAGTAGAAAGTACAGGTATTGAGTTCAACATGTGAGAAGTAGAAAGTACAGGTATTTGTGTTCAACATGTAAGAAGTAGAAAGTACAGGTATTTGAGTTCACATGTAAGAAGTAGAAAGTACAGGTATTTGAGTTCAACATGTGGAGAAGTAGAAAGTACAGGTATTTGAGTTCAACATGTAAGAAGTAGAAAGTACAGGTATTTGTGTTCAACATGTAAGAAGTAGAAAGTACAGGTATTTGAGTTCAACATGTGAGAAGTAGAAAGTACAGGTATTTGGGTTGAACATGTAAGAAGTAGAAAGTACAGGTATTTGAGTTCAACATGTAAGAAGTAGAAAGTACAGGTATTTGAGTTCAACATGTAAGAAGTAGAAAGTACAGGTATTTGAGTTCAACATGTAAGAAGTAGAAAGTACAGGTATTGGTGTTCAACATGTAAGAAGTAGAAAGTACAGGTATTTGGGTTCAACATGTAAGAAGTAGAAAGTACAGGTATTTGGGTTCAACATGTAAGAAGTAGAAAGTACAGGTATTTGAGTTCAACATGTAAGAAGTAGAAAGTACAGGTATTTGAGTTCAAATAGTTCAAAGAGTTCAACATGTAAGAAGTCAAAGTAAAACGTTGTCGGAAAAATAAGTAGTGGAGTAAAGTACTGATACCAGAAACATGTACTTAAGTACAGTAACAAAGTATTTGTACTCTACTATTTCCCACCTCTGACACACACACACACACTTATTTTCCTACGACACTGTTATGATTGGCTGTGAATACGAAAATATCAAAGACAGACCATTTATTTCTATTTATTTTTTGAGAAAGGAGCCGGTATTATCCGATTATCTTCTTCTCCCGGCTCCTTTTCGGGTACGGTGTGTTCATAGAGACATGCTTTATAAATAATTGTTATACATTACGTTGTGCGTACCATGAACGTAACACATCCGTCCGTGTTTCTGAACGCAGACAAGCCGCTCTTCCACTCGGTGGAGCCGTACACGAAGAAGGAGCTGTCGGCCGTCTCTCTGTCCGATATCATCCGAACGTACAAAGTAATGGCCGCCGAGAACATCCCGGAAAACCCGCTGCGCTTCCTCTACCCGAACATCCCCAAAGACAAGGCCTTCGGGAAGTACTACCCCAAACCCACGGAGGGTAAGAAGTCATTTCTTTCACTTCTCTTTGCACGACTGAACACCTGGAGCCAAGTCCACACTAAAGCTGGTGCACTCGTGCATTTCTGAACCCATTTCCTTTCCCTTTTCACACGTTTTAATCCGTGTTACTGCCTTCCAGCTGCAGAGCCCATGGACGTGGAGAACTGTCCACCGAAGTCGGAGTACATGAAGACGGAGCTCATATCTGTCTCAGAAGTGTAAGCAGTGTTAAAAACAATAACATGATGTATTGAATTATTAGCAGATGAAATACTAAGTCTCTGTCCACGTTCTCCTGCGCAGACATCCGTCCAAACTGCACGACAACATGATGCCGATGTCTCCGGACATCTACAAGGTTTTATCGCAGTACGTCAGTCCCCGAGACATCGATGCTGTGGTGAGTTGGCATTTTAATGAAGGACGAAATCAATACAAATCTATAACTGAAAAGGTAATACAATCAATCAAAACTTTATTACAGACTCAGGGTCATTGCATAAATTACATACTCGATAATTGACTCCTGCAGCCACAAACATTTCACTTGCACTAGACCATCGAGGTCTCTTCAGCAATATTCTCACGGCATCATTATAAGTATGGGTGCAATCGACTTAATGGATTAAAATCGATTACCAAATTAGTTGCCAACTAATTCAGTCGTCGATTCGTTGGTGACGTCATCAATGTTAGTTTTGTTCACAATTTGTTAATATATGTATTTTTGAATCCAGTATTAATCTTTATTGTCTTGTTTCCACATGCCTAAAACAACCTCAAGCTAAATCTAAAAGTTGCTGAATCAGAGCGTGTGAGAAATTGCGCAATAGTCGATTAATCGTTTCATTAATCGATAGATTAATCGATTATCAAATTAGTCGTTTGTTGCAGCCCTAATTATAAGCTACTTGAAGTTTCCGTAAACTTGCATTTCTGTAGTTTGACCACAAATGTGCCGTATAGAGCGGTGTGCAAAATGCAGACATCTTCACTCCATCTGCACACGCACTAAATACATCATGCGGCATTGCCTATACATATCTTCGTCATCTGTTCTGTAATAAAGTGTCCAAGATATTTTAACTTATTACAGACACTAAGATGAATATCAGACAATTTAAAATCAGGACATTTTAGACATACACAAGTAGAGTCATCAGTTATCGCAGTAGGTAAAGTAAAACACACGTTAAGATCCAATTAGGAGTTTCAAGTCTTCTGTCTGCTGGAATCTACAACGGCGTGAAAGGGTTAAAGAAATATATGAATATTTAGACCCTAATACGCCGTTGTAGTGATCAGATTTGTCTTCCTTTAAGTCTTGTTTGTTTGTCCTGTTGCTTTCAGGCCAACAATCTGATTGATGGATTTGAAGAGTTTGACGTTCAGGTAGATCTGATATGTTGCTCTTTTCACCGCTGCTGCTAAATGTGCTTCACCCCTCTTAATTAAACGTCTGAATGTATTCTCTTCTTTTCTCCCCAGATGAGCTTTCCAAACCAGAACTGATGAGGGCGTCTTCACAACAACACTCTAAGACGTGTTGGAAAGACATGGAGACAAGAGCCCCGAAGTCCCTTCCGACCCACGGGACCTTATTTTGGAAAGATTTTGTATTGAAGTCAATGGGAGAGAAAGATTATCTCAATCTTAAAAAATAAATTCCGTGTCAAAAAAGTCACAGTTTGTCGTAAAACTGTTGAAATAAAAGACTATGAAAAATACGCAGCTAGAAAGACTACAAATCCCAGAGTCCCGGTCCCGCATGCTGGCTCTTAGGAACCAACTAACTCCCCTTGTGTGTGTGTGCAGCTCTCAACGTGGACCCAGACTTGCAGTGATTTCCACCTCGTTTAATACTTTCCGCCTCGTTCTGAGAGAAAGAGGTGAAATGTTCCAACGGGACGGCCGTCTGGGTGTGTGGTGCGAGATGGGAGTTGTAGTTCATTGAGCGGTTTCACACAAACAAAGGTTACTTCACAGTTTAATTGTTTTGACTTGTAAAATTATCTTTTAAATTGACAAACATCGTGTAATTCGTGGCTCAATTCAAACGGGATCGAGAGATAATCTTTCTCTCCCCGTTGACTTCAATACATACTTTTTCCACAATAAGGTCTCATGGAGGAAAGGGAGGGACTTCGCCTCTCCATATGGACGAGATTAGGATAATTTTAAATATGGCCTTTGATCAAGTATAAACGTCTTCAGGTTTAATCAAATGACTTTTTATACATCCAATCAAGACATTATCTGTCGCTTTGTTGTACATACATATTTCTTTTTATTGTGAAACTCCTATAGTTTCTGTTAAACAGTCAAATGTACGAATGTGATGCCTTTATTGCTCTGTAGCAGAAACTGTGAGTCCAAACATCTGTGGAGTTTGCCTGTAGCACTTAACGCCACTCTATGTATTTTGCTTTAATTGGGA